>CAJVPN010001825.1:0-11714 GCA_910592215.1 Entrophospora candida
TTTTTATCAATTACCATTTTAGTTTTCCATTGAGGCATCCTTTTAATATTACCATGAATTCTTGGCAAAAGACCATTGTTTATCAGGTGATTTCTAATGTTTTCAAAATAAGTTCTACCAATTCCCAACATATTAAGATAAGTTTCTTGACAAGGAAGTGTATTGTGATCCCAATGGTAAAAAGTTCTTTTATTAGTTCTGGTTTTCTTTTTAAGGTGTCTGCTAGTGCTTGTTAATCCACCATCCATTGCTTTAAGTTGGGCCATTAAAAATATGTCTTGTTCAGACTTGGAAAGTGCTTGAAAAGATTCCCTTAATTCTGCAAATTCTTCCTTGGGAATTCTTGAAGAGCAACCACAATTACAACCTTTTTCTAAAAAATCAATTGCTTTTTGATATTCATTAGAACCATTATATTTATTACTTTTCATATATATACACTTATCCCTATATATATAATTTTATGTTCACTTTGTAAATTTTTGAAAATTTTAAATTTTATCAAAATTATAACATTTTAAAATAATAATTTATATTTTTACATTGTTACTTTTTCATTCTAATTTATTAAAATAAATTGATCTTACAATTACAATCTTAGAAGCAACATTTTTTCAATCAAAAACAACTAGTGAATTAATTTAATGAAATTAGATAAGTATTTAATAAAAATTTGTTAATTTGTCTTAATGTAATTATCTACAATCTTGAAGTAAGAAAATTCACAATTTATTATATTATATTTATATTTACAACATAGAAACTATAATTTAATGCTATGACAAAATGTTCAAATTTCAAACCAAAGAAGAAACTTTGTATTAATTATCAATATATAAAAGTAATTGGTAAATCGGATTAGAAAACAGTCATATATATGAATTACTTTCTAAAAAATATCCAATCTTATTACCATAGCACATTCAATGCCATCTCAGTTGTGTAGTGCTGTTCTGGATTTACATCTATCAGCCTATCCCTAAATTCAATAGCACTTTCACTTAAAGTAATATTGCAAGTATCAATTAATCTACCAACTAAATAAACATCTGCTGATTTATGATATTTCTGTTTTTCATCAATTATTTCTGGTGCCCACCATTCAAGGTGAAAATCTGGTTCTTTCCCAGCTTTGCCTGAATGTTCAAAGTCAATTAGACACCAATCAGTTCCTGAAATCTGAATAACATTTTCCCATCTAATATCACGATGTACAATTTCTAATTTAAGACCAAGAAGGATGCATTTAATGGCTACTTTTAACTCTCCTTCTGTTTTTGGTTTTACAGGAAGACCCACTGGTTCTAATTCAACTTTATATCTATTATGCTCAAACTTTGGTTCTCCCCTAGCATGAATAAGATTGTGTACATATTTTGTCTTACTGTATATCTTTTTGAGAACATCACTTGTTGTAAATTTGTATTGTTTAAAGTCACAAATAGATTTTGTGACATATGTATCAAACACTTGAACTTCTCCAATGCAAGAATCACCATAATAATGATGTTCAATGTGACCAACTTTGATAGTTTGTGTGGGAAAAAGTGATTCCAATGAATGAATGATACGAATAATGTTAATTACACATAATATAGCCTATCAGATACAAGAAAAAAATAAATATATATATATATATATATTTAAGTATGCATTAATTAACCTTGATTTTATGTTCAAATATTTCAAACCTTATAAACACCAACTGCATCATTAAGTGGTAAAGAATCAGATATTGCAGTAGATTGTAATTTATGTCTTGATGTACCATACCCTTCCTGTGGATGAAGTGCAAAGAATTGTATCTGTCCAGCTGCAAAAGCATATCCAAAAAGATACAGAAGTTGTCCATAGAGAAATGGACTCCACATGTTCATTTTATTTGTAAGTTCATTTCTTGCATTCAAAATGTCCTTGTAATTTTTCTTATCTTCACCTCTGATAATCAATACTGATTTGTACCATGCTAAATAATCAGGACGCAAATTCCCTTTTACTGATGTTGTGAAGTCAGAGCAGTTGTGATCTTGGATTAACCCTACTAATGAATAAGCCCTCACAGCTGTCAGCATATCATCCACACAATGATCTATTATTCCAGTTTGGAACATTTCTGTTCCACCAGAAAAGTCCACTTCAAAAGCAGAAGCAATTGCCCTACTCAACTTTCCAGCATTATAACCACTTGTTTTTGATGAAATAAATGATTCCTCAATATTCAAAATCCTCGGTTTTATGATTTGGTATACATCATGATCAATAGGAATAGGCACCACAGGTTGTTGCTAAAGAATATTTTGTAATTCTTGTAAATTAGGAATGTGAGATAATGGTTGAGTAATTACAGATGCTATTTCAGCATAATGGTTAAGATCTAAATTACAACATGAAGTAATTAAATAGACATGCAGACAAAAAAAAAAAAAAAAAAAAGAACTAGAGTGGGTAATTAATGACGGGAAAAAAATATTCTGATCAAGTGAAAAACGGGATAATAATTATAAGTGATGATAATTCAGATTCGACAATAAAAAGTGGCAATGATGATGAAATGGACAATTTGAAAGGAACAAAGAGAATAATAAAGAAAAAGCCAAAAAAATCAGTAATTATCATTTACATAAATTATTTTTTACGATTTTAATGAATTTTTATTTTTATTATCTTTTTAGGTTGCTAAATCCTCTAAAAAACAATATATAAAAAAAGACACTGTATTAATTAACAAAGATATCAATTCAACCAATTAATTGGACTATTGACAAATATTGACCCTAAAAAAGAACCAAAAGCAATTAATGATGATGGAAAATTGATTTATGAGCCATGTAAAATTTTGGATTTTTCATTAAATATTGGAAAAATTCATAACTTTTTCTGATGAAGAATACAATTGGAAATCATCAGAAGTATATGCATCAAATATTAAAAACATCTTATTGGGCCAAGAAGAATTTCCACCACAAATAGCACCATCAATATCCTAATTTTACATATTAAAAAAAAATATGGCAGGTCACCAAAAAATATATTTCGGTGACATGCAGCAGAAGTGATGAATATTAATATTGATTGACAAAAAAATACAGCAGAAAAATACAGCCAACTACATGATTATTACTAGCATAATCAAAAAAAAACAAATTCGCCCATTATACATATTTATTTTTAGTTTTTCCCATTCTCTGTTTCCTAGAAGATAATAAGATAATGGTGATTTTAATGCAATCTTAATTAAGGTGAATCTTAATAACTTTAACACGTGCCAAGCAAGTGTTTCAATTCAGATAACTCCATCTTCAGAACTTCTGCATTATCTGTAATTTTGCTCCACGCGAAATCAATCCACCAGACACAAGAATGTCCTGTTAATGAGTTCCTGCTCACCATTATGTTCTCTAATCTAATATCCCCATGTTTCACATCTAATGCATGTATTGCTAGTAAACTGTTTATGGCTAATTGCTTTTCTACTTCTGTGATTTTTCTTCTTTTACTTGCAAATGACTCTCCTGCAAATGATGTAAGCATGAAAACAAATGCCTCATGGAGAACCCCAAATTCTAGGAGCCTTGGTATATAGATTCCTTGAATTCTCTTTAGAATTATGTCATAAATCTTTATTTCATTAAGCATTTCTTCTAGCTTAACATCATCTTTATATAAGCCAATCATCTTTAGAGCACCTGATTTTTCAAAAAGTCTTGCTTCAATAACATTTCCGGATCGACCAAATCCCAACATCTTGCCAAAGTAGAATAGTTCATAATCATAGTTTTTCATGTTTACAAGAAGTTCATCATTACTTTTACAATTGAATTTTTCCATATTAGCTTTTTTTGCACCCCGAGTGTTTATTTTTTGAGTATTCCAAGTACTAGTATCTTTTGACTCAATAGTTTTTTGATGTTTAGATGGCTTATAATAATCGTCTTTATCATTATCTGATGGCTGATCTGAATTGTCTGAAGTGTCCGAAACATCATCACCATCAGTCATCAGTGGTGATTGTGAAGAGTCAATGGTTGGGTTATTTCCAGAAATATCTTCAAAGTAATGCATACATTCTAAAAATGAAGCCTGAGATTCTGTGTGTTGTTGATCAATAGGAATCATAGGGGATATGTAGAGATTATTTGCATCATCACATTTTAAAAACCACGTTCTAGCATATGTTGTTATCATGCCATATCTTAACTTATTAATCACCATATATCCAAAGACTTGACGAATGATTCTCTTTATCTTTTCATGATTAGTGTAATCATCTGTTTGATAATCTATCGCTTCAACTGCAGAGCTATAAAGTACAACCAAATCATCTCTTTCATCTGTAAGCTTGACCTGTCTACTATCAGTTATTTCAGTCCCTGCTATTAAAGTAACCATAAGCTGTTCCGGTTTTACTTCAACCACAGCAACTATCTCAGTGTCGTTCCTATCTTCTAGTTTCTCCTTATTATCGGCACAAAAACGTATAGCATCTGGTTCACCTAATGTCACACAACATTGATCTCGTTTGGCCCACCTTTCTGGCTTCGGTAGTTGCCTTAATCTTTGGTTGTTGATTTCATTCATTGTTCGCAAAAATTGATCAACTGTTGTATCTTCAGAGGATACACTCAGTCGAAAAATTTCGGGAATGTAAAACTTAGGATCTGTATTATTAATTGATGATGAAGCTACTAATGCATCATTAAGAAAAGTGTCCCATTGTAACAATGGAAGATTAGGTACTTTTCGCGTAGCAGATTTTACTGTGCTCTTAGTTGATATTTCATAAGCTTTAGGAAGGAGAAGGTTTAATTGATACAATTCTCTTTCTGTAATAAATCCTATTAAAGAATAAGGGAGCGTTAAGAAAAAGCAATAAAATGAAAGACAAGATGTTAGTGATAGAGAAATTTAATAGAGGACAGTGAACATTTTGAAATATTAACAAAAGATAATTTTTTTTTACGCAATTTGTTCATTACCTTTCCCTCCACCAGATTCTAAAAAGCTTTCTAAGAAATCAATTTTCTCTTGATCAGTTTCACAAGTAGAAAGGACTTCGACCGCTTCGCTTTTTTTCTCATGGTTATTCGTGAAATAATTACGAAGAAAAGTCCTTGCCTCAGCAGTAAGAATGAGACGAGCAATTTCTACATAAATGTTTGGGTTCGACATTGTTGATTCTGTATAAAAAATTATGAATGGTAAAATTAAAAAAAAAAATTTATTTGTGTGCGCTCTTTATAATTTTGAATCACTATTATCCCTAAAAAAAGAAATATTTAATTAACCATTAAGTTATTTATGTTTTCAAATTAAATAATAATTAATAATCTCACTCAATTTTATTATCTTCAGAATTTGAAATCTGATCCAAAATCCAAATATTATTATTATGTATAATAAAAATAAATTAATTATAACATGACAAAAGAAATTTTTTTTAAAATTTCCAACAAAACAAAAAAAACTAATTGCAATAATTTCACCATCCATAATTAGTTTCATCACCTGTAATTAATTTCATAATTACATTTTTAAAGACAATAATTACAAATTATGTATTTATGGTAATTAGGTACATGTATAATTAATTAACTACCAGTTCAAGATCTGATCTGATCTAGTTTTGATCTCCTTAATTTACCTCTTTTTAAGGAAATTCAATGCTTTAATCCAAAATTTATCATCTCAAAAAAATATTTTGTTACATTCATATATCAAGGAATTTATAAATCCAGAAGATTAATTAATCATTAAGTGAAGTATTTATTGTGAAAAGTTAGATTAAATAAATATTGGACTGATAAACAATAAACCTTACCATTACCTTCTAGGATTGCTTTAGAGTATAAATGGCTTCCAATATCTGGGATGGATGTAGAATGAAGCTTTTCACATTACAAAAATATTTTAAGTGATAGATGACACAATCTTTCAAAAAACTCATTAGAAATATTTAATGATAACAAATAATGCTGATTTAAAATTATTTGTTTTTAATTTTTGATTATAAAATTTAGAAAATGATATAAATAAATCCAATATTAATATGGTTGATAAATGATCTGCGAGTTGAGGTAGAATGACAAAAAAAAAATGTTCGGCAGTAAACATTTACGTCTCAAGCCACATATTATTTTCAATATCATCAAACTACACACTCATTCTTCAATGGGTATGTTAGTTCCGTTACGATATAGTGAACTGATAGAAAATTTAAACCAGTAAAGGGTTTACTATCTCGTCCTTGTAATGGAATTCGTTGGCCTGGGTATCTGTCAATGGACTGCGAGTACGTAATGATTAAACGAGCATCTCTCTCAATCTCTCCTATTCCATAAATTTCTACGCGCTTTTCCATATTAAAATGCCTTTCTGTTTCGTGATTCTATTCTATAATTAACGATTTTTTAATGTGATGTAATTATTATAATTATTATACAATAATGCAGAAGAACCTGTCATTTACATAATTTTTAACAATACTAAAGTCGTTATTTAATTAGTCACATGATTCCCTGCTATATGAAAACAGGCCAATCAAAATTTACCACGCATTTATATCAATTAGAAGGTAAATTTTAAAAAAGAAAAATCTCTTCTAATAAAATGTAATTTTAAAGGTTTAATATATATTATATTATATTATATTATATTATATATTATATTATATTATATTATATTATATTATTATTATATTGTATATACTACATTTAAATATTATTATTATTGCTATTATTATTTTCTAATTTCTAATTTTTATTAAATAATGTATTGAATTTTAAAAGTAGGTGGTGATCTATATATATATTTATATTTAGTTATTCAATTAAATATGCCAGGAGAAGTTTTACTGTTTCTTTTTGCTATTATATTAGCAGCAGGTTTATTATTTATGATGGTTTTCTTTGTATCCTTTAACAAATTATCTATTTTTATTATGAAGCAAATCTCATTATCAATTATTATCTTTAACATTCAATTAACCAATTAATTAGAGCATCTTATTTTCAGATCTTGAATGCGATTACATTAATCCAATTGATCTTTGTAACAAATTGAACCAAGTAGGGAAAAAGAAAAGAAAATTAATTGTTTTGATTTTTTAATTAATTATTATTATTGTTATTAACTTTTGTTTTTTATTTTGTTTTATATATATAAATAGTTTGTACTTCCAGAGAATATGGTTCATGCATTTCTATTTTTTTTATTTTTAATTAATGGAAGTTGGCTTGCTGCATTAATTAACCTTCCATTAGTAGCATATAATGCAAATATGTATGAATTTATTTATTATTATATTTGATTATTTTTTTTTGAAATTATTTCTAAAAATTTTTTTTTTTTTATGAAATCAAAATAAATTAGAATTACAAATAATCGTCATATGTATGATCCAACGGATATTTTTAGAACGTTAACTCAACATAAGAATTTATGTTTTATTAAACTTGCATTTTACATGATTACATTTTTTTACTATCTTTACAGGTAAAATATATGTAGTAGAAAAGAAAATTTCTAATTATCATTATTAATATCATTATTAATATCATTATTAATATCATTATTAATATCATTATTAATATCATTATTAATATCATTATTAATATTTTATTATAATAATTAGGATGATTCTCGCACTTATTGATGAGTCTTAATTATTAATTATCGTATTGGATGGATTGAAAAAAAAAAAAATAGAATTAATTGTTTACTACATGTTTAATAATAATAGGAATAATAATAATAATAAAATTTTAATAATAAAATTATTAGCAAAAATACTACGATAGTTATATATTAATATGGAAGTTTATTTCATACAGTTTTTCATTTTATATATGACCGCTGTGATTACTACGGTATTATTACTTTCGTTATGATCTAAAAGCTTCTTTCTAGTCTGTAGCTCCAACTTCAACACCAATTAATGCTTTCGAATATAATATATATTCGAACATTTGCAACTAATCCTGTACACTTGACTCACTCAATTGATGAATTTAAATTAGCAGCAACGACAACATTATTATTATTTTTTGATGGAGATGTGTGATAAAGAAAAAGAAGTTTTGAAAATTGACAAGAACAATATATGCTCAAAATTAATAACTCTAAAGATTTTGATTTTGATGGATGGATCTATGGGAAATTCTTTAAAAAAAAAAAGAGGTTTTTCCTTGTAATGAATGAAAACATTTTTTTTTTTTTCAAGAGCATATACAATAATAACAGAAAATGAAAATTTTAATTCGGAGAAATCTTTGTGTATATACGTACGCGTAAACAATACAATCAATCGGACTTACTTTTCGATCCCCTACTTTTTGGGTTTGACACGTATTAACACGTTTATGCCGATCATTCACCATTTATTTCTTCCCATCACCAAAATTTTTTTTCAAGATCAAAATCATTTAAAGAAATAATTTAAAACTATAAAAAATGTCATCTTCAGGTAAGTTATACTATCAGTGGAAACATATTATTATATATATACTCTTAAACTACAATTTAGTATATAATATTTTATTTGTTCGTTATAAATTATAAATATTTTAATATTAAACAGTTACTTACACTTCCAATTCTGTAGCTACTCTTACTACAGTTACTATTACTGAACCCTCAAGATCTGTCTTCGTCGTATGTACGATTAAACTTGATTGATTTATAAAAATTATAATTTTGTGGTATTAAAAAAATTTTTTTTAGCTTGGGTTCTGTGACAGATTGACAAAAAAACTCACAGAAGAAATCCGCGCTTTTTTCTCAAAACATGGTACGGTTGAGGAAATTGTTGCTAGGTATGAGCCAGTAACCAAAAGATTTTTGGTAAATATATAAATATTTACGTATGTTTGTATATATTTATTTGGTAAATTAATTTTCAATTTTAACATTAGAGCGCGTTTGACATATATTTCGAATCTCATGAAGAAGCGAAACGTGTATCAAAGATGAATTTGAATTTTCACCGTGCTAGACTTCATATGATGAACGTCCAGTATGTTAAATAATTGATTGTTTGATACAATAATAAATTCATTTAATTTTATATTTCTATGAACTATATAGACCTGATTATATTAAATGGAATGGACAAGGCTTTGATTTTACCAATATAAAATCTAGAGATCACTATAATTATAATAGTTATAGCAATGGAAGCGCTCATGATGATTATGATAATTATATTAGTAATAAATTAATTCATTTTGTTGGTGCAGGTATAAATGCAGATTATGCTAAAATCAGGGTAATTATTATTAATTTATCATTACTCTGGAAATGCTTACCAAATCAATGACAAAAGCCAATCATTTTAAAACAATTTTTTTTATTTCCAAAAAAAAAACAAAGCTTTATATGGAAAGAAACTATGCAAGAATTAAATATGTCACTTACAATCCCAAAACAAAATCAGGAATAATTGAACTTGTTGATCCATATGCGGAACAAGTCGTAAAAGCTATGATAGAAGATGGGGTCTTTTTTGATAACGTAATTCCCAAATTTAGAGTATTGGAAGGTAATAAATGATATTTTAAATAAACAATATATCATTATTGGCTAGTATATTTATTTTTATTAATTTATTTTAAAAGGCAAAGAAAAAACGTCTTATTACAAACATAAAAGAATGCGTATGTTTAAAACCAAAGTGGCCCAAGCTGCTACTGTTGATACATCTGATGTTAATATCAATGAGTCTCAAGTCGTTATTGCTGATGTTACTAATAATAATAATATTGTAATTAATGACAATGAATCAAGAGTTGTTACAGAATCTAGTCAAACTTTGTCAAACCCTCAACCAAAGGGCAAAAAAATGATGAGTGCAAGTGTTGACAATGAAGACAGCAATAAAAATGATGTTGATAAAAGCAACGAGAAAAGAATTATACGCACAAAACAAACTGAAGTAAAAGAAGTTGTGCATAAATATAATTTAAGAAAACGAAAATAGACATGCCATTTTAAATTTATATTCATTTTTTTTTTATTTTTAAATTTTTTTTTTGTATATAATAATAGTTACAAATAAATTTGCTAAAATTTTATGTTAAAACGATTGTGTTCTCTATTTAGTATACTATGCGAACTATCCACTCAAAACTTTTCGCTTTGGTATTTTATATTTTGACGTTAATTATTAATTTTTTAATATTAATATTAATGTAAGGAAACGACCAAATCAACATTCAGAATTGTTGATTTTTTTAATGCAATTTTATCTACGACTTTATCTATAAGGATTACGTTGTATAATAATGACCGTGATCGCGTCAAAAAGGAAAGAGAGAATCAAAATGGCATGTTGAAAATCAATCTTTTATTAAACTTGATTTTGGAGAAGGAATTTTTTTGCAAATGAATACTCCCAGAGACGTCTGATATGATGACCTTCCGTTTTTCTCTTGCTGGTATTTTAACTTGTACTTGATTTTCTTACCATTTTCTTCGAATTTAATAATTATTTACAAGAAAAAATCAATACATTTAATATATCTCTATTTTTTTGTTGTCGTGAAAAGGCAAATGCATGTCATCGATAAAATCGTTATATTTTAATAACTATTATCTTTTCGATCAATTGAAAAGGATCTTAGAAACAATAAATCATTACCTTTTCGATTAATTAATGAGAAAGATTTTAACAAACAATAAAGAACTTTTCGATCAACTAATGATAGGACTATTACCTTTTCAATTTATTAATTAAAAAAAAACCCCCCATCTTGATCATGTAGTATTAGTATGTCAATATTTAAAATACTTGTGTGGCTAAATATGTTTATACTGTATATATATACAAATTTGAAATTTACTATTTTTATCACTACCATCAGCATCATTGTCTTTTTTTTCTCAATTATTCCACTTAATCTCGCTGTTACATTTCGAATTGCAGATCTATCAACGGAACCGCAACCTACAGGAGTGACAAGGGAAGTCAAAATTACAGAGATATCGTCTTTAAAGAGTGTAATGTGTTAGATTTTGGGATCCTGACAAAAAATCATTTATATGCCCAGTTTAAAAATCTAACAAACTTGCCTGAGAGGGTGTACTTCCTCGCGTGATGTTCTTGAACAACAAATTGTTCAACGAGAATATATGTCATGGAACCGTTGGTGTTGATCAATGACGAAAGTATCGAAGTGGCGTTTCCAACCCTGACAAGTATGAGCAAAATAATTGTGGCCAAAGGAAATTTACCAAAGTGCATCGAGGTGACAATTTCCTCTCCAAAACGCGTTCGCTTTCTATATTTCCCGTACCACTGTTTATTTACAAATACAGGCAAACAACAAATTTAATTTACAAAAAAACAAAAATCATACAATCTATCCCAAGTAAGGAAAAAAGCAGTGTTACGGGATTTGAGTAATCTTTTATAAGTGTTAAAAAGTAGTTAATTTTTAATTTTTTGAAACCAGTGTAAGCCATTTGTTAATACAAATAAGAAAATAAAGATATTTATTACTAACAAAAAGAATTATTAATTTTTTTAACTTATAAAAAAATTTTTTGCCTTAGTATTAGTACTAATGAAGAATTGTTAATTTCCCGCTTGTGTAACAATAATTTTTTTAAACAAAAATTTTTGCATTCAGCGAATGAAAAATAAAAAAACAACTGATTTTTTGTTTTTTACCTTCAGAGAAATGAAAAAACTGATTGATTTTTTGCAATCTGCATGCTAT
>CAJVPN010001826.1:0-11710 GCA_910592215.1 Entrophospora candida
ATTATAGTAGTACATATCAAAAAATGGGGTGCTTTTTTTTGAAAAATTGTTTTTGCAAATATCTCAAAAAAAAAAAATCAGTTCTAACCCGTGTTTTCCTAGAACAGCCCCCATATATAGAATGTGATGATCTTTCTAAAAATGGAATTACTTCTATGAAATTTTTCAAAATCTATCTATATAGTCTAAAGACACCTGCCGTAATTGGTTATTTACAGCAATGGTAACTAACATACGGTAGTTACCCCTGGCAGCTACCATTATAAAATATTTACGGCTGCCGCAAATAGCTACGGCTCCTGCAAAAGAAAATTTCGCATACATATAATACTAACGACAGCAATTGAAAACTATTTGCAGCAACCGTATCTATTTGCGGTAGCTGTAGTTATTTGCGGCAGCCGTATTTATTTACGGCAACTGCATCATCTATTCACGACAAATGGTAGTTACCAGCCCAATGATTTACGGCAAGTGTTTTTAATCTAGTCCAACAATTTTCTCCTACGGCCTGTAACTCACTTAACGTCTTTATATTTTTTAAAAAAAATTTTTTTTATTCTTGTTTAAAGTTTTATTTTGAATATCAAGATTAATAAAACAAAAAAAAACAACGTTGTTTTGGAGTATATGTTATTTATTTGGGATAAAGTTTGTATTTTTATATTACATATATGTGTATTAGGACCTCGGACAATCATATTTGAACTGGTATGTAAGAAAACATATAAAAAGTTGTGAAAAAATACTCAGAATATCTTACTAAAAATGGCTAGTGAGTTTCCTTTTTGGGCCTTTTTTTTTAAAACCTATGTAAATGCTTGAAGATCTGACTGGTGTTTTAACGAGATCACTACCCACTTTTCTCCAATTATAATTGTCCGAGGTCCTTGTGTGTATTAATATTGATCGGAGAAAAATTCGCATATTCGTGTTTATTATAATTTACTAATCACATATATTAACATTAAAATATAAACATAGTAATTGTTTCTTCAGATGAAGAATGCCTTCAATAATTAAGGGCGATTTTTATGTCTATTCTGCATCTATACCAGAAACAGAGCACATATAAGAAATGCCTTTCTATTTTTTATTTTATCCATTTGTGATCTTATTTTATTTACATATTCTGTTTTTATTTCTATATTTTCAGCAAAACAGAGTTATATGAGCCGCATATAGTACTGTGATTACAGTCACCACCATAACCATCACCATCGTGATCTTTTTCTTTAATAGTAAAATAATTTATTGGGAACAGATTTTTTGTTTCATTGCTTGGTAAGTTTGAGAATTATTTTTGGTATGGTACATACCACCTATATTCATCAAAAAATGCTGATATTTATTCTTATTTAATTACAAGAGCCTGTCAGAAATTTTAAAATAGAAAAATTGTAAAAAAAAACTAAAACATTGCTAACCAATACAATTAATTAATTTTAATTTTGTTCAACTCTTCTTCTATTACTCCATCTGGTATTCCCCTATGGGATTTTATTTCTTTATAATTGATTCTTTTTTTATATAATGCCAGCACTTCCTTGAAAACCTTCTAATTGTAATTAAAGGTGCACCCCCTTGGGAATGTGCATTTATGGAGGGATGCATTTATAGAGGGGAAGAATTTTATTGGTTGCTTCATTAAATTTATTTCTTTTACATTAATGCATTGCTCAAGGGCATTAACTACCGCATCTGAAACCATAATGGCAATACCAAAATCTTCGTCTATTTTAATTGGTTCTAACCAGCCGCAAAAAAAGGTGTGAAGAAAACTCACAATCAACTAGAATGTGGAGGGAGAGCTAGAGATTATTATAATTTTAATATGTGAACATGATGAGTTTTCTAAGTGTAAAGTTTGTTCCAATAATCGAAAAGGGAAAATGTTTAAACATAATAACTCTACAAGTAACCTTTTGCATAATAATTTTCAAATAAAAAAATTTTTATGATTATTTTGAATCGAATCATCATCGAATATTCGAATCTTCATACGTAAGCTCTACTAAAATTGTTAAAATTGAAGAATTGTTCTAAACGCATAATTCAATAATTTAATTTCCAACTATGTTGACTAATTTTGTTAACAGCTAAAATCACAAAAAAAATTTTTTCTTTACAATGTATTGACTGAAATAAATAATGATAGGTTCCTAGGTTTTAGGATGATTGTTATTCAAAAAAAATTACTAAAACCTTGTGGGAACTAAATTTTCATTATTGTTTCCAAAGCATGTAGTTTACTATTAATGATGTCTATATTTTTCAGCAAATACATTTACCAGAAGGTTGGAAATAGTTTATTGTAATCCATGATTTTTTATTGTTTATAATATAATAATTATAAGGAAGATGTTGCATTTTTGTTTCAGTGATATAGAATTAGGAAAACAAATTGAGGGAGCAAAAAGATCATTTGACTCTTTTTAAAAGAGTATAATTAAAATTAAGAAGTTGTCAATGTTTTAATATTATTTTTCCCATTCGATGGCAAAAAATATAATTTTTTTTTGGAAATATATTATTAATCAATGTCATAATAAGTTATTTGGCTTGTGAACCGGCTCATTCAGAGCCTTAATCTCGCCTCCTTTTCTTCAGGACTTGGAGTTCAATTTAGAATACGACATCGAACATTGGAAATTTTTTAATGAAGGATTTAAAGTATTTGGACACACATATGAGTTAATAATATTTCCTTGGATATCAATTGTTATATACTGACATGTCTACATCCCAGAAATTTATCTGTTGTTCCGTCTCCAATTGGAAGTATATGTACATACGTCCAGAAGCAACAATTTGCTCGTTCTATCTCAAAGATTCTATACGAGCAGTATATTACTCATTGATTTAATCTTTTATGGACTCAATATGTAGTATCGCCGTTACTCAATTCAACAGCTAACTGATTTCCAAGGAAGACTGGAAATATATCTATTTCTATATATATCTGTATTATTTTGGAAAGTCATCTAACCTCTCCCATATTTGCACTCACAAACTACGATTTGCTCATTCTATGTCAAAGGTTCTATATGAACAGCATGCCTACTCATTGATCTAATCCAGTATGTACCATATTTAGTATTGCTATTATTCCATTAATTGATCTCCAAAGAAGACTGAAAATATATTTTCAAATTGTTATTCTACTATTATTATTATCATCAGTATTATTAGGAAGTCGCACTCACAAATTAACATCTTGATCTGATCCTAATATCATTCTTCCAGATACTAACATTACTACATCCAAAATCACATTCTATGTCAAAGGCTTTACACAAGCAGTATGTCCACTCATTGACCTAATCTTTTATGCATTAACTAATATGTCCCATATTTGAGTATTATTATTATCAGTATTATTAGGAAGTTGTCTAACCTCGCCTGTATTTGCATTCCACAAATTAACACCTTGACCCGATCCAATAGCTATCATAGTTTTATTACTCGATCTAACAAACTCAATAATTATTTTATTCTTGAACTTATTTGGAACTTTTACAAGATGGTTTTTGAAAGACGAGTGATGGCCTTTTTTTATAAATAAATCTTATATTTGTTGTTTGATGACATTGCTCTTCAATCCCAAATACATTTTTTCGGTAATTAACCCAGATGCATAATGCATACACTAATTTCTTTTGATATTCTAATCTTGGATTATTCAAATAGTGTTGTGCTCGTTGCAGTTGTTGCCCCTCCTCGATTCTTGCATTAAAATAATTGATCACTTATAATAAATATCATTTGGAATAAATCAGATGCACTTTAATGTCTATTCCCTTTGTTAATTATTCAAATTCAAATATCATTATCGAAAATTTTTTTTTGATGCAACGTTGTAGGGCCACTGTAATGATTTACAATGTGGTCAGGAGATCTTTATTAAATTGTTATGTATTATTGCTATAATAGGAAATTAAAAAGATAAAATCACACTATAATACTTAATATTAATATTAATACAAACCTTTTAAACCGTTTCTTATTAATAATTGAAGGTCATGTAAAAGCGTTATGTTTATTTATTAACGATATTACTATTATTATATCATGAACAATTACTATTATTGTGGGCGCAAAATAACTAATTACTATTACAATTAAATGTATAGAAAAATTTCCAAAAACGATAGATTTTTCGAAAAAACCAGAAACCCACGAATTTATTTGAATATGAATTAATTTTGCTAATAATAGCTCAAGAGGTTCGCCACAGGATATTTTGTTAAATCTTAAAAATTTTCAATGCCATTTTATTTTATTAAATCCAGAAAAAACTAAACTTGATGATAAACTGAATTATGAAAATGGAAAATGAGTAAAAATTGGCTAATGACTATATTCATAAACAAGCGTTTTGCATTCAATACAAAAAGTTTGCTCAAAGAAGGCTTGTAATAAAATCATTTAATAGGTTCGTGAGACTAAAAGAAGGGCAAAACTCGCAAATATATTTATTTTCCAAATATGGACTTTTTTAATTAACACAAAAGTCCCCGAATAGTGACATAAAATAACAATATTAATAATAAGCTCTGTCCTGGGATTGATATTAATTAATATTTGGACATTTTCTTTTTAGGAAACCCCTTATTACGTATCGTATACTATATTAGTATATGAAATAAATTTTTTTAGCCAAAATTACACATGAATTTCTGAAATTTTGTCCAAAAAGTACGTGAACATTTTGTGTATGGGGATGTCATGATTATTCACTTGTTTGTACCACTAAAGTTTATTCTTTGTTTTGTTGTTTTATTAACAGCACACCGCCCCCATATATTAAAAATTTAAAAAATTTTCATCTTTTTTGTTTTTCTATTATTCCAAAAGAAAATATAACAAATGTCAAATAATACAGAGGAATCCCGATCAGCAGAACACCATAAAAATAAAGGAAACAATTTTTTTAAAAGAAATGATTATGATAATGCGATAAGAGAATATACAGCAGCTATTAAACAAAATCCAAGGAATCCTGTATATTATACTAATCGTGCACTTTGCTACCTTAAATTGAAAAAGTATGATAATGTAATATTAGATTGCGAAACCGCTCTCGAAAAAGATGCCAATTCAGTCAAAGGACATTACATGTTAGGTCAAGCTTTAACAGAAAAAAAAGATTTTGAATTAGCTATTGTACACCTACGGAAAGCTTATCAACTAGCAATTGAGGGTAAAGTGGGAGGTTTTTTAAGTGAAATCCTTCAAGTTCTATTGAATGCTAGAAAAAGAAGATGGGAACAACAGGAGAAAGAACGTATACAAAAAGAATCAGAATTATTAAAATACCTAAAAAGTTTGATTATCTCTGATAGAGATAGACAACTACAGAAAGCTACACCGAAAAATATTTCTACCTTTTCAAAATTTGTTGGAAATTATTCACAAGATGTCCAAGATAAATTGGATCACATATATAAATCGTATGATGAGAAACTTTCTCAAATAGAACAAGTGTTTGCACAATCTGACGAAAATCTTAGACCGAGACAAGTTCCTGATTATTTTCTGGATAAAATATCGTTTAATATTATGCATGATCCGGTGGTCACTTCCTCAGGAATTACTTATGAAAGGGCACATTTAAAAGAACATTTTAAAAAAATAGGATATTTTGATCCTCTTTCAAGAGAACATTGCACTGAAGATAAGTTGTATCCAAATTTAGCATTAAAAGAAGCAATAGAAGATTTCTTAAATAAAAATGGTTGGGCTGCTGATTATTAATTAAAATGCTTGTTGTTTGTTGTTAATTAATTAATTGTTTTTACAATGACAATGTCCATATATTATTAGGAGAAGGTTTTATTATGATTGATTGGTTGATTAGTAGTTATTTTAAATGAAAGCAACCATAAAATCTTCATACATACATACATTTATATAAAATATATTTTTTTTTTATAGGTAATTAATAATTAATTATTTTTTCCCTCTTTATTTTGTGAGATTTAATAGTTAGATATGATGATAATAACAATAAATGCGCATATTATTATATTTAATTTATTTCCGCATTCGATGTTTTTTTAAAGATCATTCATTCATTCATTAAATGTTGTTTTTTTGAATTGTGTATATAATAAATAAATTTTTAAATGATAAATAATAACTCAAATTTAAATACAATAATAATAAATAAATAAATAAATAAGTAAATAAATAAATAATGGATAATCATCTATCTTATATATGAAATCTACCACTAATAATAATAAAAAGAATTTAATATTAGTAAAAATCCTAAAAATTCAATCTCAAAAAACTATTAATTTTATATTCTTACCCTTTTGGTATAATTTTGTTGAAATTGTTGTTGTTGTTGTTGTTGCTGCTGCTGTTGCTGCTGTTGAAGTTGAAGTTGCTGTTGCTGTCGAAGTTGCTGCTGTTGAAGTTGAAGTTGCTGTTGCTGTTGTTGCAATAATAATTGTTGATTCTGTTGTTGTAATTGATTTGGCTGTGATATACCAAAACCTGCATTATTTATACCAAAACCTGCATTATTTACACCAAAACCTGCATTATTTACACCAACACCTGGTATATTACAATATAATAATATTGTTAATATAAAGGAAACAATAATGTTTTTTATTAATCAAAATTTTACCTTGTTGATTTATGTTTTGTGATGTATTATTAAAAACACTTTGTGAATTAGGATCGATTTGTCTGAAAATAGCATATTTATCATCCGAAGCTATTGTTACATGTATAAAAATATTTAATTTCATTTTCACACATTAATAAATAGAATAAACAAAAAAATAATCTTACAATTAGTGCTCGCCATGTTAGTTGAAGCCCCAGGGCCAATTTGGCCTTTTCTCATTGATGCAAAAACGTTTTGTGGATCAAATTGTGTGACTTGTTGTTGTTGATTTGGAAATTGTTGGATTTGATTTAGAGAAGAAGATTGTTGGCCATATGGATTAATGTTTAATGAGGAGGGGTTTGAAGATTGAAATTGATTATTAAATTGACTTTGGGAAGGAGATAGTTGGCTATACGGATTAATGTTTAATGAGGAGTTTGAAGATTGAAACTGATTAAATTGATTTAGAGTAGAAGATTGTTGTCCATACGGGTTAACGTTTAATGATGGCGATGGTGTTTTGATTGGTGTTAGGGGTGCTTGGAGAACTGAGTTCATAGGAACAAGCATTCGTGGTGCTGGTGGTGGTGGTGGTGGCGGTGGTGCTGGTGTTGATACTGGAAGAGGTGGTGGTGGTGGCGGTGGTGGCGGCGGCGGCGATGTCGGCGTATTATCCCTTGATATTAATGATACTGTTGTTGCTGAATTTTTTACTGGAGTTGCAGCAAAAAGCTTTGATGAATTATTGTTAACCCATGCATCATCATCAAATGTATTTTCTATAATTGATGATTTTGATTTCATTGAAGTTGATGACGCTGTGACTGATCCTGATGGTTTAAATGCTGCTTCAATTTTATCTTTTGATGTTTGTAGACTTAAAGCATCAACTTGAATTGAGGCGGACTTGGTAGGCTGTGGCCGAGTTTTCTTTGTATTATTTTTCAGTACTCCATTATCAGCCGTGAACAATTGTGATGTAGATTGTGATGCTGGTTTTTTTTCTTCTCGTTGTATAATTGAATCCAAATTAGAATATGGGTCTGCATCTTTGGGAATTGGTCGTCCTTCTCTCCTTGCTATTCTGTTCTCTTCTTCTTGAAGTTCTCTAGCCAATTGTTCATCACGTTTCAACTGCATTTTACGATCAAATTCTGACATATGCTTTGGCTTTTCAATTTCTTCAGACTACCAATAATAATTAATATTATATTACATTATATTTTATAATATCGAATTTATGTATTCTATCAGATATACATACCTTGGTCGCATTAGAATATTTATCATTATCCTGAATAATAATACTTGTATCTCCAAAACTAACATTTTTTTTTATTTTATCAGAATATTTTTGTTCCTTACTATTATTATTGGTTAATGCCGACTTGTTTTTATGCGCAGCAGCTATTGTTGCTAATGGTGTATCATCACTATTATCATCCAATTTTTCGCCAGTCACCTCCTCAATATAAACAAGATCTCGTTTACTCATCTTATCAAGTGGTACTGCTATTTTGTTACCATTAAGTTTGTGAAGATATACTTTCCCATCATCAACATTTAATAATTCCGCTTCTACTTTAAATGTTCCTGTTCTATCAGTCCAAGTTCTAGTATTTGATGGAATAGGCTCTAAAGAATTGAAAAAGATAAAGCATTATATAAATTTAAATTTAAAAATAAAAATAAATAAGCATGACGATCATTGAATACTGACTGGATTTAGATTGTGCTTGAGCTGGTCTTTCAGGTAATGCACGATTTGTTGGAGTTTGTATTTTCTTTATAACATCCTCCTCTTCTTTATAATTAATTTTTTAAAAAAAAAGATTAAAATCTAATAAAAGTGTTATAATATTAAAATTATAGCTGATTTAATTAGTATATACCTGAAGCAGACTTGGAACGAGCGGATGGTCGTGCTATTTATAAATAAATTTGTACGGAAATTGTTATTTTTCAATAAGACAATTAAAGTAATCAAAGTTTAATGGGCATAACAAATAAATTAATTGGTCATTACTAGGTAAGGCAGGAGGAGGAGTAGGTGGTTTTTGTAAAGCTTTTCTCTGATTTTCTTGTTCCCTAAGCCTTTTTTCTTCTAGTTGTCTAATTCTTTCTTTTTTCCTGGCACGTTCCTCTTCTTCCTCTTCTTCTGCTATTCTCCTACGTTCTTCTTCTTCAAAAGCAGCAGCAGCAGCAGCAGCAGCAGCAGCATCTTCTTCTTCTTCTTCTTCTTCATTATCATTATCATCATCATCGTGATCCTCTGGTAAAATCTTTTGAAGGAGTTTTTTTGTTATTAACTCAACTTGTATCAAAAGCAATAATAATAATTTGATTCTTAAAAAAATCCTTACCTTGATATATGAAGATGGAACAACACCTTCTTCTTCACCTTTTCTGCATCTCCACCAATCATCGCTACTGACATCATCAATAATCCATAACTTATCACCTTCACGAATTGATATTTCATCATCACCTTGTGCATTGAAATCATATAAAGCAACTCCTCGTTTCGGTGTCGGTAATTCGCGTTGCGGTTCTACTACTTGTTCTTCTTCCTCTTCTTCATCGTATTGTTCTTCTTGTTCATATTCTTCTTCTTCCTCCTCCTCTTCCTCCTTCTCGACATCTATACTGGTAGTTATTGGTGGTTTAACGGTTGGTATTTCTAAGCTAGTGCGACAATCTATGATCTTCTGGAATATTTCAGAGTGTTTGTTTGATTGGAAATCAAATGTTGTCGTCTTTGCTCCGCCAAATTGAATTATAATATGTTTCTTCTCATGTTTGATGTCAATAATATCTGTGATGTTGAAAACTTGTACTGGTGCCTTTTTTTATTTTAAAAAAATATATGTATATATATATATATATATAAATAGTTAAAATAAATAAATAATATATTTAACACATAAATTAAATAAATAAACACCGATATACCTTATCTGATTGACTAGCATATACAATTTTACCATCTCCAACAACTATCGTTCCCTTCTTTTTTTCTTTCTTCTTATCATTTTTCTAAATTTTTTCAAAGTAATTAATATTCTGCACCAACTTAAATAACATGAAAGTATTGTTTCAAGGTTAACTTTGGAAATATTATTAAAAACTTTATGTAAATTACCGTTATCAATGTGACTTGCCAAGTTTTTACATCTGAAGATAAACCAGATTTTTTATGAACATTTTGTTGGGCATATACTTTTAATGGATCAACATATTTAGTGCTATCTGATGTATTCTAAAAGGGGTTGTTTGATTTCTTGATTATAATTACAGTTATGATTAAAATTCATTTATTATTATTGTCATTATTTTAGTAA
The DNA here is from genome assembly GCA_910592215.1 of Entrophospora candida. Lineage (NCBI taxonomy): Eukaryota > Fungi > Glomeromycota > Glomeromycetes > Entrophosporales > Entrophosporaceae > Entrophospora > Entrophospora candida. The sequence continues at coordinate 9,967 of CAJVPN010001826.1, forward strand.
TAAATACCGATAATCCATTTAATAAAAATTTTGGTTTAGCCACGCTTTTCTCTTTCTCTTTCTCTTCCTCATAATTAACATCTTGTCCACCTTGTTCACCTTGTTCATCTTGTTCATCTTGTTCATCTTTTATCTTTATAAAAATTAAATATCTATAAGCATATGTGTAAGGAAAGAGAAAAGGAAATTTTAAAAGATATACTAACCTCTACATAATTATTAGGAACGTAACCGAAAGAGTCACCCAATTTAACCAAAAACCAATCATCGTCTCTCTCATACAAATACATCAAGTCGTTTTCTTTAAAGGTTAACTCGTCGTCATTCTTTGCTTCATAATCAAAAAGAGCTTTCAGCGTATCCGTGTGTTCCGCCTAAATAATAGAAAAAGAAAAAGAGGGATTAATTTGTTTCCAAAAAAACAGATTTTGGGTGGCAAAAAGATGCTGCCGTAGTTGCTTCGATCTATATATATTTTTTTAATCAAATTAACCCACGGTTTTAAATGACAGACCTCCTGAAGATAATTTCCAGGCACTAGACCGATTGGGCCATTATCAGCTTCATCACCGTTGATCTTTAGTTTTGCCTTCCACCACTCTTCATCGTCGTTTTCCAAAATATATAAAACATTATCTTCCTCAAACGAGAGCTCGTCATCATTCTGAGCTGTGTAGTCGTAGAGTGCAATGCAAATGTTTACGTAGTTTAAAGGCATGTAATGTATTTAATTAATTAACGAAAGTGTATAATTTAAAATTTGATCAGCATAAAAATATAACTTATGCAGCAATGAAAATATTCATCATTTATTTATTATTATTATTTATGTCTGGAGTTTGGCATATTGTATTGCGAATTCGAAAGATGATTGGTTATACAATCCTAGAAATTATCATTTACATTTTAGTAGATCTTTGTGTTACATACATACAGTGTTGCGCAATTGGAACATTGTATAGTTGGCTCGGTCTAAAGACCACCTAAATTTTGGGCAAATTTTAAAAGTATAGAAGTCACTTTCTGTCCTACCTTTTTAAAAAATAGCTCTATTAGTTGATAGAATATGTCTTTAGTTTTAATGTAATAGAGATTTTCTCAAAAAATTATTTGTTGTAGAGTTCTATTTTTTTTTAAAACATGTACTTTACTATGCTTGCGAGGAATTTGTCCACTATGATCATTTCTAAATTTAAGAAAAATACTACTAAATTTAGACTAGATCTTGACTATCTTATTTAAATTTGGCAGTAAGAAAACCAAAATCACGTGAAGTCCTATTTTTTGAAAAATTTTATTACATTTTTGAACGAATTACAAAATTGCTATTCTGAAATTTGTCTGCATGGCGCAGCAATAGGAGGTCTTTAGACTGAGCCAACCATAACACTATTGGAATGTTCCAATGAAAGTTTATTGGAACCATAAATGGCACAACACAACATAGTGGACATTTGATTTCATTGGCTAAATTTTGTGGCAATCTCCCTTCCAGATATCATGCAAAATTTAAATTTTATTGGCTTGAAGATCGTCATGCAAATTTGAAAAACTTAATATTGGACGGAGGGAAGGAAATTTAGTTTCAAATGTGATTTTTATTACGCAACAACTGTATTTACTTAATAATCATACACTTTAGTATCAGCGTAATTTTTGTTTGTTGTATATATGGTGCACCAACTCTTAACCCGACAATAAAATCACCTGACTTTGAAACCTTTCAACTCAACATAGAGACATT
>CAJVPN010001827.1:0-11710 GCA_910592215.1 Entrophospora candida
ATTAATTTGAATATTTTAATGTAAATTATCATTTATTTTTATTTTTATTATTTCCTAGGAGGTTATATTGTAGGTTCGAGAAAAATATTTGCCAATGAGGTATGAATTTGAAGTACAGAAATTAAAAAATTTAATAAAAAATAAAATTATTAGTATAACTGTTGGTGAAACTTCCTGTGTCCAGTGTTGATGTTGAAAGATATTTTTCGATTTATAAAAGTATATTAACTGAACTGATTTAAAAGAAAAATTAAATTTCATTTATTTTAATAAAAGCATAATTCTAGAAAAAAAAAGTATAATTTAGAAGAAAAAAAAGTATAATTTGACACCCTACCGTTTTATAACTATGGAATTATAGATAAATTTAATGCGGTTTGATAAGCCGTTACCCCGCATTACCGACTTATCGAGTTTACATATTAAAAATATAAATTTTAGACAATAAAATTATTCCAGACGCATTTCTATATGTTATTATATCAACTTTAATAAGTATTTTCTCTTAACAATTTTTTTAATAATAAAACTTATTAATAATACATTAAATAAAATACCACGCCCCTCCATCGCAATGATAATGTCGTAGCCAACCAATCTAATGCCACGTCCAAAGTGAATACAACTAATAAATGCTAAAGCTATTGCTACTACTAACATACATGAATTAAAAATTGTTTTTTCATAATACTAATAAAAAAATAAAAAAATAACATCACGTCTAAAGAAGTTTCTGTGGGTAGTTTCTTGAGAAGCGGACTAAATCAGACATCAAAAAAAAAAAAAAAAAAAAGAATAACCAATACTAAAGCTACTGCTACTAATAATAATTACATTACTAAGAAGCTAATAATTCTACTACTACTAATATAAACCTGATTTAGTCCGCTTCACTACCAATCCCCGCCGAGTCCGTACCGTACCTTAGATCTTCTGCCTTCCATGACAAATGAGTAAAAGTACTGGTGAAAAATTAAATAAATAAAAATAATGATAATTATAATGATAATGAAGGATGCAATAATTAAGGATGACGTCAATAAAATAGATAAGTTGATAGATAATTAAAGCGCTAACAAACAAATATTTCAAAATAATTATAATCAATTCGAACAAATATTGAATCAATTTGTTACCAACTATCTGGATAAATTAACAAACACCAAAACCTAAAAATCCAATGATGCTTCTCCTCATCGGCTCAACTTTCTCTTTCCTTCATAATCAGCCTTTTGTTCAAATATTATCCCCCCTTTGATGGCCAAATAACGTGCGTTCGTAATAAAAATGTTGCCCTAACTTTAAAATTATTATTTATCATGACGATTAGTATAATGTTTTAACTAATTAATTATCAATTATTATTTAATAAAATATAATTGATTATTTACCTGACACTTATTAGAAATCGGCATAAACTTGAATAAAGGAAAGTAAAACGCTCAAGAAATGGGTGGTATATATGAAGATGAGTATAGGGATAGTGATAAAGCTAAACTAAAGTCAAACTAAAACTAAACTAAAACTAAACCAAAGAAGCTAAAACTTAACTATACTAAAACTATACTAAAGAAGCTAAAATCAAACCAAATTAAAACTAAACTAAAGAAGCTAAAGCGGATGGATAAATGAACGAAAAGAAGGAAGGAATGAATGAAAGCGCGAATAAAAATGGAGGTATAAATAAAGGTCGAATGAAGTCTAATGTATGCAGAAAAGAATTGGCGTGAATGAATGTGTAAATAAAGGTGTGAAAGAGAATACGAAGTAATACATAAATGACTATTACTATATAAATGACTATATAAAGGACTATATAAAGGAGCATATAAAGGAGCATATAAAGGAGTATATAAAGGAGTATATAAAAAGGACCCGTCTAATATAATATGTAAAATAAATAATAATAATAATATCAATACCGCGCAAACAAATTATTATTTTTAAGAATTAAATATTTAGAGTTACACGTACTTTTACTTTCGGAAAACTTGCACAAATCAAATCCACTATTCCCAGATAGTATAGCTCGACCTATTGTAATAATATATTAATAAATTTTTAACTTCATACATATTCAATAAATTATAAAAATTATAAACCCGCCCGCCCATATAATTGATTTATTATTGTAATAAGACTTACTGCCATGTGGAATAAAAACAAGCCAATCAATACATTAAGTGTCTGACCTATTTTGGTCAAAAGTTGAGCAACGCCTCACAACAATACCTCAGGGAGAAGCGGCTGTTTGCAGTACTGTTCGAGACAAAAGCGCATCAGGACGGAGGGATGAAAAAAAAGAACTAATCGAAGGAAGAGTTGAGCCGGAAATGAACGCACGAACAACCTCGTTGGCAGTAAAGCTCTTTTACTTTCACTTGTCCTTTTACGAATAAATATTAAAAGAAAAAAATAATAATAATGTTTAAATAAATTAAAATGAGAAGAATAAAAACTTATTTTGATGATTTTATTACATATTCCCAGAATGGGTAGGTAATCTTATATTATTATTATTAAAATAAAATACTGAAGTTACAATAAATAATATAACCATAAATATAATATAATAATAATAACAATAATATAATGGAAGGAAGGTCTTTGCCGTCGTCGAAAGATAAAATGGATGTTGATAAAATGGATAATGTCGCTGGAAAAGGAAATTCTTGCTGTTTACTTTTTGAGAGAGAGAAAACCCAAGTGTTATTTATATATTTTATTTTCAATTGTTATTGTTATGATCTGTCACGTGTACGTACATCTTTCTCGTGTCTCTCGTGTCTCAAAAAATAAAAAACAAGAGATTTTTCATTTTTTATACATGATATAAATTTTGACTCTCACTGTGTGATTGGCTGATTGGAGAGAATCTTTCCAAATTTCGTAATTTGCAGGTCAGCCGCGGTAATAACCTATATTAATATAGTTTTCTAGGGTCCTGTTTATACGCGTTGCTATTATTGTACAAGATTTAATTAATTAGACTCGTGGAATGCACAAGTTTGTGGAATATGATTAGTAATAATTGCAACAAGAAGAAAGATCATGAGAAGATAAAACTTAAAGTCGTTAACACTATCATATAGTTGATCCTCTTGCAGGATTAACTTTGTAATTGGTGATCACAGAATTTATTTATTATACTATATATATATATATATATCAATTAATCTATGCAAAATAATCCAGGGTATATTACCCATAATTATTTTATACCAGGGTGCATATCATCACTAGTTTCTCAAAATGATTGTTTTTTGGAGAAATTAAAGGGCCGCAAGACCAATAAAAAGACTGTCCACGTATGCAAAAACTCTGACTTACAAGGATTTTTGTTCGAAATTTTTATAAAATTTTGGAACTAATCTTTAATTTTTCTGTCTTTTGATCATAATATTCATCATGGTCAGATCCTTCCAATCCTGGCAATATCAACATTTGTAATGTAATAATCTGTATTGTCAAAAAAATCACACTCACACTTTACACTTGATCTAAGAATATTTGGAAATATATTTGTGTAATTTCACGAAGGTATTTTAATGAAATATTTATCGATGTTGTTTGTAATGATATGCTAATAATTATAAAATTATCTCTTAAATTCATCATCATTTATAATCGCATAAGAGAAAAGCTTGGATAATTAGGTTCATCATCAAAATTTCTAACTCTCTATCACTAAGTTATTTAAAAGCTCTCTAGTTTTTGGCCATTATATTGGATTAAAATTATTCATGGAATTGAGTAAAGGAGAGCTTGTTAATTTCTTCTATCATTGATGATGCGAAATTAATTATGTCAATTATGAATCCATTTTCATCATTTTCTTGAAAATAAGAGCTATTAGTGCCTAGATATATATATATTAAATTCTGATAATTCTGGTTAGTAAAAGTTATTAACATATTGAAGATAACCTTCTTGTCAAAATCTAGGCATTCTTCCTTTATCTTACTATAAATTATTTAACCATAGGTTTAAATATGGCTTCTCAGCTAATTACAATCAGTTGCAACTAATTGCGGCATATGAAAATTGAATTGTGGTTCCCATCTTTAGATAATATCGATATCGAAGAAATTAATAATCTTCAATTGCTAAATGCCACAATTATGATGTTAACGATTTTATAATGTTCTCCACCGATGTTTTATTTTCATAGTAATATTTAGTACCAGGAGAAGGTAATGATGGAACTAATATCACAATAGTATGACAGACATAATATAATATTTTATATTTACAATATTTTTTATTTTAACCTCAAAATCGTAAATTATTTAAAAAGTCCAATACACATTTAATAAATTCAAAAACTCTTTGGAGCAAAAAAAAGAAACAACTTTAATTATAAAATTTGAGCATTATCCGCACCCAGTGTTGAAATTTCAATACACGAATCTGCGCGTGTGACATTATCATCCAATCAAATATTGGATTTCAAGATGATGATTCGAATCTGATCCTAATCTGAACACAAAATCATGTAAATTTATCCCGTTAATCCGAAGAGAATGGCACCACAAATGCCTTTGGCTTAACAGGTTGACTATGTAATGGTTTATTTATTTTAATCAATTATTGTTGAACAAAGTCATCCAAACTTCAAATTATAAACGTATCTTTGATAATCTATCTGATGATTTTTTTTTATTACAATCAATCAGGAATAAGATTATAAAATAATGATGCCAGTTTTAAATAATCTTTAGAACTGTAGAATTCAAAATTTGGTTTTCTGTACAATAATAAAAACTATAACATAGCTTATAATCGACGAAAACATTTAAGAGTGGTGACAAAGAATATATTTTTTATATGTTTAAATAACGTGATCCCGCAAATGATATATGAATGTCCCATATTAATATATTCGAATTTGTGAAATCCGAATCGACAAGAATTCAGTAATAGTAAGATTCGATCAAATTTAATGTGACAATTATTTAAAATAAGAAATGAATTAAATTATTTACGCAATATTAATATTAATATTTAGTTTTTTAAAACAAAAATAAAAGCAACAATTAATTCTTTTTCATCATCATATTTTCCTTTGAAATTCATTTCGAAATAAATTTTGCCAATAAAAATTTTTAGATATCAAATGTCAGATAACAAACAGTTCAAACTCTGGCTCTTCAAATGATAGAAAAAACAAAAGCTCGTTCATCTTCATTCATTCCCTACTGGGTTTAAATATAAGGTTGCATTAAAAAATGACAAAGGATGCAGTAAAGACGGCAGAACCGCATTAATAATAATAATCCTTTTCAAATTTGAATATTAATCACAAAATTCGAATATTTTTCTAAATTCAAATTTATCAGTATTAAAATTTTAAATGAATACAATCACTAATCCCAACTCGGATTTTAGAATGGATTGCTTGCTGAAATTTTTTGTCAAAGGTTTGGAATCAATTTGTATTACAAAAATGGCCATGTTTCTGGAGTCATAATTTCTATGAAATATCTTAATAATAATGTTTATATAGAAAAATTACATGATAATGATACATTGGGTTGGAAAAATCAAAGTTACATCATAGCAGGTTCATGGTCGGTGCTCGAATAAGGTTGATGATCTGTATAAGATTGTGGAGATTGTGGAGGTAGTGGAGGTAGTGGTCTTGAATATGGATTTTGTTTCGCATTATATTGATCATACTGAGAATTTGGATAAGATTGTGGGGGTGGAGATTGATAATTATTATATTGATTACCATATTGAGAATTTGGATAAGATTGTGGAGGTGGAAATTGATAATTATTATATCGATCACCATATTGAGAACTTGTATAAGGTGGAGGTGAGGATTGTTGATCATTATAATGAGGAACAGGTGGCTGATTGAAAGGTTGTTGATATGGATGAACAGGTGACTGATTGTTAATTGCTGCCATATTTCCGGGTCCATTGATGTTACCTCCTTCACCTACAGATTGATCTCCCATGTAGAATGCAAAAATTGAAATGAATGAGAATAGGAGAGGTAAAATTACAAGGATAAATCCACTAGTCCCAATCGTTGTAGTTCCAAAAACGTCGGCGTCGTTTTTAATTTTTAAATAATTGTCAATTTGTCCTCCCATTGCTAACAAAATGACAAAAGAATTGAATAATGCGAAGATCCATGACATTTTTTTATGTATAACATAATTACGGGTATACATTCCAATGCAAAACAGCATTAATGATGTTACTACACCTAAAAATATATATATTCAAACAATAGACAATAATTTAATTTATTATATACAATATTTTTCACATTTTAATTAATAAGTAAGCACATTACCAACAGCATGCATAGATAACAAAAACTTTGTACCGACATTTCTATTGTCATTAGAACTATCAGGACCAATACTAGTGCATCCAGATGTAACAATACTACCAGAAAACTTCGCACAAGTGCCATATATTCCAAATATAATTTTCCCACGTAATGAAGGACCTTTCATTTCAACGCTCGCAATAAAAATTGACTTGATAATTGGCGTCCCCAAGTTCACTAAAAGAAGACACAGGAATGATAAACTAGCCGCAGCAGTATTTGCAACACGAGCGTTAATTATTTTCATCATTTATAAGGGATAGCGTTTTAATAAGAGTTTAAGGTATTTTTTTTGGTGATGATAAAATTATTTTTTTTCAAAGACCAAAAGACCAGCGGAAATCCTTTTTTTTTATTTCTTGTTAATTTTCTTCATTTAAATATATGCAACGAATATTTTTTGTATACAAATTTGATGTCAACATTACGCAAAAAAATTCTATATGGAGTTTGATTCTTTTTTATTTTTTAGCAGTCAACTAACCAAATTTAAAAATTCAAGCAGGTCTTTGAAGCGTGTAACATCAAACCAGGGACAATAAAAAAATGCGCACATTTTGTTGATCTCACCAAAAAAATTTTTTAGTGATAAAATTATTTATTCCTTTCTTTTTTATTTATACAATGTTCATATGCATTTTCAAAATTAAAATCTTGAATATCTAGACCATTTAGTAAAATCACTAAATGACTATTCAATGTATTTCAACATGTGCATTGGGAAAAGGTATAAGTAGTGAGCGTTACTTTAACAATAATTGTTTAAATTTGGATAATTGAAATAAAAATTTTCATCTGTGTTTCTACAATTGAATAAAATGCATTTCTATATTTTTATGGGGATACAAATAGAATTTTAGGGCCTTTTTCAACAATTCACAAAAATTCATCATTCACCAATTTAGTATCTCCATAAAATTTCTAAAAACTCTATCCCACTCTGACCATATAGATTTAAATCATTTTCAGTATCAGGAAGTTCATTTGGATCAAAAATTCTAAACAAAGAAAATAGTTCAGAGTCAGGAAATTCATGGCTTTTATCATTGCTAATGAGTAATCTTTAACAAATGAAGGTGCTGAAAGATAATTTTCTTCTAAATAATTTTTTGAATATCACGCCATGATTTGGTAGAACTTCTCCATCACCTATAAATTCTTCTATTATCTCTTTAATTTCAGCATCAATGTTTGGTTTATATTGTGATAAAGATAGATTATCTAATTGAAATATTTTTATTAATCTTTTCAAAATATTTGTTAAATAAGCAAGAAACATTGTTGCAGAAATGAAATCTTGATCCAATTGCACAAGCAAAACATTTGCAATACTCATCACCTTCTAACTTATCATCATTTAAAGGAGCAAGTATTGAATTCATGATTTGATGTAAATTATGTACAAAATTTGATAATGACTACTATCAAGTGTCACATAAATTCAATACTTTAAGTGTTGGTTCATCATTAATTTCCTGCATCAATCTTAATATTTGCCCTATAAAATGCAAATTAAGCAACAATAAGTCATTTTTCTATATAATATAAATGTGCATTCGCAACTTACCAGTCAATGCTTATTTTTCCTTCTTGAAAAAAAGGATCTATGATAGGTGTGACATATTTATGCACATGTGTATCTTCAATTTTTTCTTCATTGATAAAGGTAGTTTGAAATTGATTTATTCTATGCAACATCCAATGTTCATATTAGGGAAAAAAACACTTGTGTAAAAAAAAATTTCTCATATATGAGATAAATAATGAATATTACAAATTTTCATAAACTCCAATAATTGATTCATCTAGTTCATCTTTACAAGTGTATTGTCAAAGGAATGTCTTGACTTCTTTTTTTAATTTTAAATGATTTCGTTGTTTACAAGTGATCTATGAAAATACAATAATTATTACAAACTAATAAAAAAAAAAAGATAAAATTATATAATATTTACTTTAGATATATTAGTCCAAATTTCATAGATAGAATCATTTAATTTTACAAATGGATATTCAATACGAATTTGATAATTAATTTTCACCCAACTGTCTGCATCAGGGTTGGCAAATGTGCTGTCCATTGATGGTCTATTGGTGGTCCATTGTGTCCATTAGTGTAACACTTTAACCATATTTAGTATTCTATTAATGGCAATGGACCAGTCCAAAATCCATCTGTTCTCAATGGACCAGTCAATTTGCCAACCCTGGTCTGCATTAAGATATTCTTTTAAACCAGCATTATTTTCTTCTTCAATGAGAAATATGTGACTTAATGCATTGCAAATGAAAACAATTAATTCAAAGTATATTATAAACCAAATTAATCAAGTAAAATGTAGAATATACTATGTACAGTTCTTCATGTACTGAAAGAACTTGGCATTGCGATTTTTCTATTGAATTATTGCAAAATAATTCACTGATAGATGAAATATCCAAGTCATCAACCATCCACTGTTTAGAAAAAATGAAAACAATTAAAAAATAGCAGAATTTTATATAAAAATATGTTCTCTAAATATTTACCCGAATAGAATCTCTGTTTAGATCAAGCTCTATTTTCCCCAGCCCAACAAGATAATCAAATTTCTTTAACTTATTAACTATTGTTTCGTCATCATCAGAACTAGTATGTGGTTGATATGATGAACGAGAAGAATTTAATGAATCTGGAGAAATTTGTTCAGTAGGCTATGAGAAGCATAAATTATGATAGGAGAAATGTTAATGTAGTCAGCCTTTACAACTTGTAGCTAAAATATTTGTGGGACATACTTCAGGAGTCTCATAACCATCTCAAGATAAATTCTACAGATTTAAAAGAACAATTAGTGAAGATCAAAAAAAAAAGGAAAAGATTTACTATACATATCATATTCACTTTATTCTCAATATTGACATCAACATCTCTTTCTGGAACCTGTGATTATAAAGTAATTAAATTCGTATATTAATCAGCTGAGAATGTTAAGTGCATCAAAGAGGTAAAGTTAACTTGTCTCTTTACCTTTTGGTTGTCACCTAACAATCTACGTATTTTTCTCCTTATCACACCCAGATGTTTGTTTAATTCATTATCACGTTCATGTAAATAGCTCCACTTGTAGTAATTTATTAACATAGAAATAAGTTAACCAGAATAAGTGTGAGTCATTCAAGCATATAGGCATTTGTATAATTGTAATTGCAATCTAGAAAACAATGGTAAAAGGGACTTACATCTAAAGATTCCATCTTCATAATGTTTGTTGTTCTTTCTTGCCATGCTTCCCAAAACTGAGAGATCTCAACTTGTTCTTTCTTAAAAGAGAAAATGGTTAGTATCATGAATTGTAGTCAATTTTTTTAAAAAAAAGTAACAACATGACTCACAGTCTACCACTGTGGTATAAGCACTAGTGCATGGTGATGGGCATTCATATGTTACACAATCATCAATATACAGTGTATTGCCTTGACAAAAAACTGAATTATTGATGCTGCCACGCCTTTGAAACAGCATATGACTTTCTTCAACATGGTGATATTGAAATAGATTACAATGAATATAAAGTTCTTAAATCATTAAAAAGAAGTATTAAGAATTAAAAACTAAACACAAACTAGAATTGATTCATTTTTTAAATAAATAATTTTCACATTTTGTTATTATCATATTTTAAATCATTATATTTATTATTTATTATGCTTGTGTTATTTTATCAATATTTTAATTTTTTTGTAATTTTTTTTAATGATCTTTTCTTATGGTAAAAAGATTTGTTGCAATGAATTTTAGTATACATTCGTGATAAGGTTAGACTGTATTTGTTTTGTTCACTTTGTCTGGTTTTGTTACAGAATGTCCCAAGTAATCTTTTCTTTGTCTAAATATGTTTGCAAAGATTTGGTATCTGCTAATTTAAAAATGTAAGGAGCAATTTTTTCACCTTGTTCTTTCTTCAAAATACTTCTGATAGTACTATAATTCTTGGGTTCCATAGTAGATCTGATGTAAATGAGTTTCATATTAACTATTTTTATACAGGGGTCAGTTCTATATCAACCAAAATATAAATGGGTCATTATAAAACTGTTAATTATAATTGCATTAAAGATGACTAAACTTTAGTCCCTGAAATTTTTGGTAATACCAATGTTCACTTTGTCTGGTTTTGTTGCATGCCCCATATAAGGAATATTATTAACAATGTATTTTCCCGCAATTGCTAAATATTTATTATTATCAATACTGTTGGTTTCATCAATCATTATACTCCAATAGATTGAGGAGTTCAATTCTCCAAAAAGTGATTTTTTTATTACAGAAGCTATACTATCACAAAAATCAGAAGCAGATTTAGGAGTAGATGTTTTTTCTAAAGCAGCAGGTTTCAGAGTAAAAGTTTTTTCATATTTATTAATTTATTATTATTTTCAAATTGTAATGTCATTAATTTACATAGATCGGGATAAATATGAGAAGAAAGATTTTGATTAGATAAAAAATAATCATTTCTCATTAATGAAATAATTGCTAATCGATTTTATTTATTTCATTTTGAAGTTGTGATTCTGATGTTTCATGTTCATTGGTTTTTAAATGTCTTTTAATTCCTTCTAGACTTAAATCTGTTGTGCCTTGTGCAAATTTTGTACTTTCATTTCTATTTCTACAGAATTTACAAAAAAAGACTGTATCTTCATTTTCTTCATCTTTTGCTAACCATATATAATCATGAAACCAATTTTTGTTAATTAAGGGTAAAGTGTAGGTAACACGAAATTTACTATGATACAGTAGATAATTTTTGACTGCGAATCATTAAAAATTATTATTATATACAGTAATATATAGAAAAAATCATTTTTATTTTATTTGTAAAAGAATGACGATAATTAATATTAAATATTTAATACAACATTGCCCTTTTCTTCTATGACATCCTTTAGCAAACAAAAAAAAAAAATAAAGCAACAGTTCATTCTCTCTATAACGAACACTAAGTAAAATCTCTATAATGAACTTCCCTTTTAATTAATTTCTCTCTCTATAACAAACATCTTAGTAAACACACCTTATAATGAGCTGTATATTTTCTCATGTTCCTTATTTATAAATAAATTATGATGTTAGTTAATTATATTACAAAATAATGTATTAATTATATTAATTATATTACAAAATAATGTATTAATTATATTAATTATTTCAAAAATACCAAGTAAAATTACAGGAGGCTCCTGCGTTTTTGTTTAAAGTAAAAGGAAATTTGATAGAACTTCCACGAAGAATAGGTATATAGAACAAATAGTGTATGTAGAGTAGGTGGAGATATATTGCTATCTTGTTATTGACTTCTACTACCATCCCTCAAC
>CAJVPN010001828.1:0-11703 GCA_910592215.1 Entrophospora candida
AATTAATGTATCACTCAAGGGCATTAACTTGTCCTAATTGTTCTTTAGAATTTTCTTATTTTATTTTTGGTTACTTTTATTAAACATAAATTTTTAAAAAAAATTCGTGATCTTTTATCCTTTGTTTAATCCTTAATTTTTTAATATAATTTTCTCCATTTGTGTTTTTATCATTATTATTCTAATAACTCTTTGTCACTTAAAAAGAAAGAATTAACAAACGTTCACTTAATCCTTTATAAGCAACAGTAGCTTACTTAACTCTTTATTTTCCATTACTAATATTAAAAAGATGTAACAAAAATAGATATAAATAACGTTTGAATTTATTTAGCAAATAAATCACGTGAAAGTCACGGGCGTGCGTTTAGAGAGGGTGGTTTTATATGAACGGGATGGGGGAAGACCATGCAGTGCAGAATATAGAGGGTGTGCATTTATCTCTAATTCCCGAGGTTGGGGATGAGACATAGCGTGCATTTATAGAGGGTGCACTTATGGAGGGTTCACTGTATATGAAAAGAAACAAAAACAATAATAACAATAATAGTCACAATTATAATGATAATAATAATAACAGAAATAACAATAAATTATTAACAAAAATGTTAATAAAAATAAAAATATAAATGATAATAAAATAGTATTATCAAATAATATTAAATTTGGAGTCCTGTGGATATCTTCGTGACAATTCACTAAATTTTCTTGTTGAAGTGTGGTTACAATTATTAAATGTTATTCTTAGGGATTAACAGCCGCATGGAAAGAAAATGCGGTGATCTAATTCAATTGATTTAACCCATGATTAGGTTCATCTTCCAGGATGCATTTTTTTGTCCTTGACATAGAAATTTTTTATGAATTTATTTCGTGTATGGACAGACAGGATTTGTTTCATGCACGGGATTTTTATCTCAAAGAAAAATTTAAAATTTCATGACAAAAATTTAAACTTTATTATATCCTCAAAACTTCAAGATCAATGAAAAACAATCTGATGTTTTTACCATTCACTTCAAAGAAAAAACAATATGATTTTTTTTTACTTTTTCCATTTCTCTATTTTTGTAATTAAATCAATGGCATTCATTTAATTGACAAAAGTGTTTAATAAATCGTTATTAAAAGCAACGTCCACATGTTAATAATAGGATAATTATTTTATTTTATTAACTATCATTCTAATTTGAAACCTTTAAAGAGTATCTTGGATAAAATATGGCGAATGAGCAATTGCAGATGAATGTCTTGTAATAGTAAAAGGAAAACAAAAAGATCAAATAAAATTACATGGAACACTAATGCAGTCTTGTAAAAGTAGAAAAAGGAAAATGAATGTATTATAAAAATACAAACTTGAACATTCTCTATCAAAAAGTCGGTATAACGCGACTAGTTATATATATATAATTTTTTAATAAATGTTCGTTATACAGAATAACAAGTTATTTAATTAAAAAAAAATAGTTGTTCGGTATAACAAAAATCCGTTATAACGAGGTTTGACTGCTAGTTTTCTTTTGTTAAATTTAACTTTTTTTCTCGGTCCCAATTCTCATCTTCTATCTGATAATTTTGTCCAGGCATTGCATATTCATATTATCATTATATAACAATTTCATATTTTTGAATTCTTGGTCACTAAAATCAAATCTAGCCGCGGCTAGTCGATTAATAATGATCTGCGAATGAAATCACTATTACAGATAATAATAAGTCCTACTACTTACTGTATACTTTCCCTTCATAAATCAACCTACTCCTTTGTTTTTTATTTAGTTTGAAAAAAGGTATAATATTACTAAAGCAAAAAAAAATAAATATGAGAAGCCCAGGCAAAGATTTTTGGTTAAATATGAATACAGATTGTTCTGACGAGTCTGATGATGATGAGGACTACATTCCAAACGGCGATGTAATAGAAGAACGCGAAGATACTAGTGCAGAATCTTCTTCTATGGAAGTTGATGAAGAAGCTGAAGGAAAAGAGGAGAAACGAGAAGAGAATAATTATGATTATGATAATGGTCAATTATAATTAATATGTTTATACATTACATTAAATTTTTAACAACGTGTAATCTATATATATATATAGAAGGAAATAGTTCTCGATCACCGACGTCAAATAGACGCGCATTAAGGTCCAGAAATGGCAATGGGGTTATCGTCAATGGTCATACTAATAATAATCCTAATCGTAGCAATGGCAGTATTGCCAATAACACAACAAGTCGTTACAATGTAAATAAAAATTATATTTATATATATATATATATATATATATATATATAATGATTTGAGCTATTTTATTTTAATTTTAGTTTTTAACTCAAAGTCCAATGATAGGAGGTCCTTTCAACAATCCAGCTCCAAGTAAAGATGTTTTCTTTTTCTCTAATTTTTGCAAGACAAATGAGTACTAAACTAATTTTTTTACCCACAAAAGATCATCAGCTTAAGAAATTGGATGTTCCATTTCAAATATTTTCAGAACCTTTTAATCGTTATCATGATGGTAAAAACAAACTGTTCACTATTAATTACTATGTAAAATCAATTAACATGCATATAATAATTGCAATTAAATTTTAGATCAAGAAAAAGAATTACAATCATTGGTTAGATTGGAAAGGCGTGCAACAAAGAAATGTCATGAAGTGAATTGTGAATTAGATAAATCAAGAAGAGAAATAGATACCAGAAAAAATAATCTAAAGCTAATAAATGATCAAAACAAATTGATTCGAGAACAAATTGAGAGTATTCATAATTTGATTATTCCAATTTGTCAACAAGTTTCTGATGAATTAGATGATTTAACTATTGGACCTTTCCTTGCAAAGTTTGTAAAAAATTAAAAAGATTTAACCTTGGTCCTTGTGTGATAAATATATAAATATTCTTTGTTATTGTTGTTTTGATTTTATTTGTTATATATCATATATTATAAAATATACATTATTAAGAAATACATTATTTTGCAAAAAAAATAAAAATAAAAATATTTAAAAATAATTTTTCTTTACTATCATTGTACACTTCATATCCTTCTATCAAATGAATTGTTTTATTTTTATTTCCAAGATTTAAATAATTTCCATAATCAAATAATGATATATAGAAATAAGGTTCATGATTAATCCTATTACATAGGCTGTATTCACAAATTGGGTTGGATTGGGTTGGATTGGGTTACCCCAGAGGTTGGGGATTAGATTATTTATATTGTTCCTACTTTAAAATTCTGATCCTACATTTTGGATTATAATGAGGATTTGCAATTTGATTGGTTAAATTAATGGACATTACTGACCTTGTAAATAGCAATGAGACAAATTCAAAACCTTTAAATAAAATGAAAATAAAGCTACTTGACCAGAACCTGCAGTTTTGGCCTTGTTATGTGTATATTTATTTGTTCATGTAACATGAATTTGTGAACAGGATTAAGGTCCAGTATTATCCAAAATTAAATTTGTGAATACAGCCATAGTTTTAAAACTTTATATTGTTTCACTACAATGCATTGCATGTTTAATTAACATCTCTGACTCTGCTTAAAATTATCAACATTTTAAAATAGAACTTTTATTTGTTTCAATCTCTTGATGATTTATTTCAATATTTCAACAAACTGGGTTGTGTCCATCCACCAACTAATTCAGCAGTTTCTTTAATTCTCATTATAGCCACAGTGTGTGATATTTATTCTCAAAAACAGATCTAGCAATTGTTATTAATAGTATAATGTAAGTAATATGTTTTATTAATCCAATTAGAATTAAGAATTTCACTTTTAAATTTAAATTTCCTACCCCTCTTGGATCTTATTCAATCATGAAATTTGGTTGCCATCTATCAACATCAACAACAATAAAATCATCTTCATCCCATCCTGAAATATCCTTTTCCAAACCTTTACTTTGACTTGCACTCCATCAAATATTGTAGTCCCAAACATTTATTCCAAATTATAAAGACATGAGCATAGGTTTTTCAATATCCTATGCTCATGTCTTTACCATTAGGTTTTTTTATATGATCGTTATTTGGTAAATTTTCTAAAGATAAATTATATTTTGATGAGTCCATTCTGTTTTTTTCATCAGTATTTAAATTATCTACATTAACTCATTGTAAAGATATCTTTAAAATAAACAAGTAATAAATAAATTGTTATGATAATTCAATAAATAAATCAAATCAAAAATTAAATAAATCTTTACAATAACATGACTTCAAATACTTTTATATTTTCTTTTTCAAATAAAATAATACTATCATCATCAGATCTTTTAATTTGATAAATCTGTTTTAAATACAAGGATCTTGCTTTTAAAATGTTGGAATGAACTTTAAAAATTTTAACATCTTCCCTTATCCACTCTAACTCTAATTTCTGCATTTAATAATTTCGTTAAATCATTTACAAGTTTACTAATATATTTTAATAGTAAGTTGTATTCACTAGAAGTTATAAGGCTATTAAATGTTTGAATATTTTCTAATGATGAAAAACTATTGGACATTTTGTTAAATTTTTAAATAAAAAACGACTTGGTGATCATCGATAAATACCAAAAAAAATCCCCCCTCATTATTATTAAAGAATTACTTGAAACTCAGCACAATGGATCAATAATATAATTAAGAAACTAGTTGACAAATTAAACGAGCTCTTGAATGACTTTAGGAGGGAATAGAATAAGAAATTAGTCGTTAAAATTAAATAATGAATTAAATAGTAAATACAATGGTTGTTAAAGGTTGAAAATTTTAATTAAATGTAAAAAAACGCAAGATATTTTTATAGTGTCTTACTAAAGGACATCTGTCGAAAGCATGACAAAAATACCAAATTAACAGATCAAAATTATTTAAATGAATATCTCATTATTCACAGGGGACATATGAAAGAAATAAAAAAAAACATTCACCTAGAGGCATTTTATTAATTGAGCCGATTATATTTCCTTTACAGCCCAAAATCCTTTGAGACATTTGTAAAATCTTTAAGGTAAGATTTATTATCATTACTATAATTGTTATTATCAAATCATTTCTCCAGAATTAATAAAAATTATCCCATGATGAAAGGACGATTCATTTTTAAATAAAATAAATTCATTCATATTAAATAAAAAAATTATATATTTATTTATTTTATAGATTAATTTTTAAAAAATAGAGACCACTGAAAGAAAAAAAGGGAAAATTAAGTTCTAAAGAAGTACTTGGGTGAGTATTATTTAAGAGGGGGAATTTTAAAAAATGGTGGTCGTGCGTGATTATTGATTTGCGATTTGTCATTCCAGTCTTGTAAATTTATGAGCCAATTGCAGTCTCGTTGAATGACAAATATGCTGATCAAAATTATAATATTGAAGAAACCAAAGTTAATATTGTTGAAGATGAGATTTATGACGAGATACTGACGATGTAACTTTTTATAAGTCTATTTTTTTAAAAAAATTTGAATTTAGATATTTCATATCACTCACACAGATGTTAAAATAGAAACATAAAGAATTGGTGTTTAGTCGAGCTGCATTTGAGTGGATAATGAGAGGGGTAGCTTCAGAGATCAGACTAGACGTACGGTTTAAATTTGGAACAATTGAAATTTTACAGAGTATGGTTTTCTTTTTTAAAACGATTTTAAACACTTAAAACAGTTAACGGAGACGCATTCATGATTAAAAAAATCAACAATTAAATTTAATTGATAGATAGCATAAGTTTTTTTTCTATACAATTTAGAATATTAAAATAAAAAATAAAAATAAAAAATTGTATACATAAGTAAATATGAATGTATATAATATAATGTTTTGAGTAATGTTTGATTATTAAATATAATAACAACCTTGTTAAGGAAAAAAAATTTTATTTCCTTTTATTAAGCAATCACACAAATAATAATAATTACTACTATAACTATAATTATAACCATAACTTATATATGTATTTATCTTCTTCCACTCGAAAGAAAAAAAATTTTTTTTTCTTGTTCATTCCCATCGTCAATTTTTGAGATAAAGATTATTGTTGAGCACATTGAACATTTGGTCCATGACCTTCTTCATCCTCATCTTGTATACCATTAGTCATATGATTTTCTGCTGTTTGTTGTTGAATGTCATCCAAACTTGTTAATGTTACCTCATCTCTTACTTCATCTGATGATTCAATTTGTCGTCTTGGTGGTAAGATTTTTTCGAGTTTTAAAATGTTTGCATCATCGGTCCAATGTGGTGGTGGAAATTCGATATCAAATTTAACAAATAAAGAGCCATAGTTATGGTGACGATGTGAAGGCATACCTTGACCTGGAATTGATTTTAATTCACCTAATATTTACAACATTTGTTAATTAACAACTATTATTATTATCATGTCGTTGATAAATTAACACAATCTAATAAAGTTTTAACCCATCCTATCTCATCACATGCACATACCAGGTTTAACTACTTCGCCAGGGTGAATTGTAACCAAAAGAAATCTTTCGTCAAGATGTTTAATAGTAAATTGACCACCTGCTAAGGCGGTTAATAATTCAATCTTTGCGGTGTAAAATAAGTCATCACCTCTTCTTGTAAAACGATCGTGAGGTTTTTCTTCCAGTATGATTACAACATCGCCAGGTTCAGTATTAGGAGCCTGATCAGCTTTACCAGCGAATGTAATTTCTTGACCATTCTTCATTCCCTTATCAACATGAACTTGAAGTGTTTCACGTTCATTGATAATTTTTTTACCATTACATTGTTTACATTTATCCTTATCTTTAATTACTTCACCTTCACCTTGACACTGAGGGCAAGCTTGTTGAATTTGTTGTACCATTGGGCCTAAAGTTCTCAAGGTAACCTTAACACCTGTACCATCACATGTTGGACAGCTTTTAACAGCACCTTCTTTGCCGCCTTTTCCTTCACATTTAGAACATATAACATTTTTGCTTAATGCTAATCTTGATTCTTTTCCCGAATACAAATCTTCAAGAGAAACCTTTAAAATATGTTTCATAGTTTTTCCTTTTCTAGGCCCTGATTGCCGTCCACCAGACCTACCACCGCCAAACATACCGCCGCCAAAGAAACTAGTGAATAAATCTTCAGCTGACATTCCCATACCACCTTCACCTGATAAACCTTCTTCACCATATCTATCATAAACATCACGTTTTTGACTGTCTGATAAAATCTCAAAAGCGTGCCCAATTTCTTTAAATTTATCACCAGCATTTGGATTCTTTTATAATTTAATTGTTTTAAATCAAATAAAATAAATATATATGTTAATATTAAAGTTAATAAATTAAGAGTATTTAGTCATTAAGAGAGATGTACCTTATCTGGATGATATTTAAGAGCAAGCTTTCTATAAGCTTTTTTTATTTCAGACTCTGTAGCACTTGGACTAACTTCAAGAATATCATAAAGTTTAGTATCTTTTACCATTTTTACTTTTTTTTATTTTAATGGGACCTTATTATTACAATATTAATTATAAAACTATATAAAGTTGGAAAGCTTAAAACGTATAGTATTTACTCTAATTATTATAATCTCAAATCGATAGATTAAATTTTTCTTGGAATTTTTTTTTTTTTTTTGAAATTTGCGTGATTATAAAGTAAAAAATAATAAAATAAATAAGTATATATAGAAAAGATTTTTTTTTAATCCAATCGAAATTTATTAAAAAAAATCAATCAATCAAATCTCGGTCTTTACAATTCCTTTTAACTCGAAATTTCTATTTTTTTCCAGCATGTTCCATTTATCGGCTAGATTGGTAGATCGACAAAATACCCATTTAATATAGATAGATCCTATATATATGGACTTCAATTGGCTTCCTTTAAACTTTGAGTGTTAAAATTGTTAAGTTCTTCTTCTTGCTCTCGAATTTTATTATCTAAAATTAAAGCATTTCATACTTAACGTCATCAGGCACCTCACGTTTGGTTATATTGATTTGAATTGAAGCGATTCCGATTTCAAGCACAACATATATATAGTATACATATAGCAATATATAGTTCATATTTCAAATGGCATTGCTAATATCATCGTTGAAATTGTAAAATAATTCATTCTTCCATTATCTATGGCTAACTTATAATGAGAGTTAGATGAAACAGTAAATGAACAATCACCGTCTCATCCCGCTGATGCTCAAGACTTGTTGATATGTTAGTTATACCACGCAATTATGACTGGTAAGTAACACATGGATAGAGAAGGTACATCAATATCCTATCTTCAGCAGCACATATTCTGTAAAAAGAATCGAAAATGTTCTACTAATTTTTGATAATGTACCTATTTTTAATTCAAATATACAGATACAGGTCATAATAACATAAAAATACCATGGGTGCCTTAAATAGTGGATATCCTGCAAATAGATTTGAACTTTCAACTTTACTATAACCCCTGTGTGCTTATATTAATACATATACATATAATAATTACTTACCCTTTTAAAGTTTAGATTTCTTACTTATACTAAGTTGTGAAACGATCTCTGTTCTGTTACCATAGGCACACGATCGGTAGTTGAGGGTTGAAGGACTTCAAAGGAAACTTTTTTTAAAACCATGATAATATTTGCAACATTTCTTAAACATATTCATACCTTAGATATTTATTAATGTAAAGTAACTATTTTTACAACATGTTATTATTACTAATAGTCAAAAAAGCAATTAAATTTTTTTTACACTTCTACCAAATGAATTTTCCTATTTATTTATAAGAAAGATTGGAATCCTAATAATGATAATAACGATAAGGTTTATATTAATCTACAAGTAATTCTACAAAGTGTTAAATTATCAGTAGTGCAATTATTTGCCATAAAGGTTGCGTCATATAAAAATGGTGCGGCTATCATCAAAAGTTGCAGAACGTGAACAAAACAAATTAGCTAGCTACGCTCTTGATGAAGATGAATAGGGTCCTAATGGAACACTTAGTATGGTCTTTGATGAATAAAAGTAAGAAGTATCACCTGGGATAATGTTGGTGGGAAAAATGACTATTTGATTTTAGTAATTTGTGATTGTTATGAAAGCATTGAATTAAATTTTACAGTTCCTTGGCACACAAAGTTTAAATGAGATAGTAACTTTGGATTGATCAAAAAAACTCTATAGAAAAACAAGTGCAGATTGTGCGGATCATGTTGTAAAAATTGTAAAAGATCTAGTACTACTGGGTTGAGTAAATTCAATGCTATGATGCAGGAAAAGGCTCTTGATGTTAAATTTAGTTTGAAGATTTATTTTAAAAAAAACCAGAAGATATTCAAAACTTCAACGTTTTCTTTTTGAAGCTTCCAATCCTGAAATTGTAAAAGTTCAATAAATTGTTAATGATCCATTTCATGAATTTAAGCTATGGAAAACTAGAAGATTAGAAAAATCTAATATTGACGCATATTTCTATGAATCTTAAGCATAAGAATATCAATATTCGTCCATTCATAAGAGATTAATTTAAAGATACCATTTATCCAAAATTGTTAATGAATAAAAATATAATTAATGTCAAAAACACAAAATGAAATCAACAATCCTAACTCGCTAATCGAACAAATTAATCAACAAAAAGGAAACCCCAAAGGGAATTACTGATTGAAATGAGTATTTGCGATCCCTGAAGCTAAGAGTGTTCTACGAAAGGAATTCCATTTGAAGAATATCTTGAGAAAGTATAGAAATAACTTCAGCCCTGATGGTATAAATTAATTCCAAAAATTGCGGAAGCACAGGTTTTTCAATATCTTTAAAATCGTCGGATTTAAAATATGGTTCTCGGTTATCACTAATGAATTAATTGAGTATGAAGTAAATTGATTATGATGAAATTTATGAATTAGATGTAAACTAAATTCAGTTGAATCCATCCGTTATTTTGGTTTTTTTTGTAAATCTTCATTAATTCATTAAAATCTAAGTTCTTTCATTTTCCACTCAATAAAGTTGGTATCTGCAACTTCTTCGTTGCGGGCACCAACTTTACCATCCAGATTATCTACATTAAGAGCTCCATTGTGAAAATACCTATGATTTTAAATAATAGCAATCACCAATTAATTAATATACCTCAAATATATCTGGAAAAAATAAATTTTTCAAATAAATGGTACCATTTTTATCTTTAAAATATGAAGACCGTGTTAAAATGATAGGATAGGCTTTAAAAGGTTTTAACATATACATCCACTCCAACTCTAACCTCTCTACATCATAAATTCTAGCTCGTTCAATAATTTTGCTAATAATTTACAAGCTTACTAATTTATTTAAAGATGAAAAAACTAACTGTTGGGCATTTTAGTTAAATCCATGTTTATTTGGTGATACAGAATTTTTTTTTTAAATTTGATAATGAGTTATTTACTTCCATCACTTTCCACCAAAAATGAAATTAATGATGTTATACGCAACACAGAAGATTTAGTTTTAGCTTTAAGATTTGGTAAAGCAGAAGATTCTATATGTTTACAATTAGATCATATTGTAGGTTAATAAATTTTAACTGAAAAAATTTTTTATAAAATTAATTAAATATTTAATAAATGAAATAAATAAAATAAATAGTTAGCAAAGGCAAGTCCAGAACTTTCAAAATTAGCCAAAATTTTTACAATTGATGTAGATAATGTACCAGATTATGTTAAATATTTTGATATATCACTCATTCCTGCTACAATATTTTTCTTTAATGCTCAACATATTAAAGTTGATTATGGGTAATTTAATTAATTGATTATAATCATTATAATTATTGATTATTCTATTCTATTATTCTTTTCTTATTTTATTTTATTTTTTGTTCAATTAGAACATCAGATCATACTAAATTTATTGGAACATTTGCTTCAAAACAAGATTTTAATGACTTGATAGAAGTCATTTACCGTGGTGCTATGAGAGGAAAATTGATAGTTGAATGTCCTATTGATAAAAGGAGAATACCAAATTATCAATTAATTTATAATAATATTTAATGTAATAAAAAAGGAAATTTCAATAATTTACTTTTAATCAAAGGAAGGTGAAATTACAACAAAAATTGAAATTGCAATGAAAACAGAAAACATCTTTGAACCAGGATCCTATGAAATGATCATCTTCAATATCTAACCATTTTCTTAAACTGTTTTATGTATAAAACTATCTTTTAACACACACATTACATCTACATGGAGTAAACAAACTCATAAATGTTCATAACCAAATAAAACTAATAATACATTTCAAACATCTATTTTCACTGCCCTTAAAACTGCCAGATTAAGCTTAAATTGTGAATAAAACCTTCTATCAAATCTTCTATATAGTAAAATACTTTTAAAAGTTGCAACCAATGGTCTAAATTTTAATAATTTTAAAAGATTCTGCAAATGAGAATTTGTTCCTTTGTTTCTCCTTTCTACAAACATTTTCTATTAATAATATTAACCTCTTTACACAACACAGGAAATTTAAAGCCTGCTTAATATTTAGCTGACTGATTTAATAAAACATTTGTTTAATGTTATTGTCATTCCAGGGCAGATTTTAGTTTTGACTTTTATTAGCAATGAAATTTTGAAATAGAGTGCGGATCATCTATACTCAAAAGTTAAAATTTTTGAAATATTATGTGATCCACACATTGGATTTTAAAAAACTTA
>CAJVPN010001829.1:0-11702 GCA_910592215.1 Entrophospora candida
TAATATTGATACTCCGCATATTTATTTTTATTATTTTCCATTATTTTATTTTTAAATTTTTTTGTACCACAAAAAACATTTTCATTTATAATAATAATTGGCCAGACAATAATAATAGTCGACTAAAATAGTCGACTGAATAATCGACTAAAATAGTCGACTAAATAAACAACTAAAGTAGTCGACTATTAGTTGTTTAAAAAAAAAGTTAGTTGACTAAAATAGTCGACTAATTAGTCAACTAAATTAGTCGACTATTTTAAGGTATTACATTATTTTTTTTAAAATTAACCACTATATAAATAAATGACAATATTATGCCTCCCACTGTTTCTACAATAGTGCAAGGCGCTGATCAAAAATGTATGTATCAAGCTTTGGTGACAGATATTCCAGTTCAAAGATTGTTTCCAAGATGGCTTAAATCCATATTCAGAGCAGTTTGCTCATTGTTAGTAAATGTTTCTTTGATTATTTTTGCAACATAAGTGTGATGGATTGATAATTATGTGGATCAACAATTTATCATAGCTTTAGCACCATTTTTCCATTCCTTCATTTGATCTTTTTCCAGTAATCATTAAAAGATGAGAGATGATGAGAAATACCAAAAGTGCTCCACAATGCTTGTTTTACACGGCGAACATAATGTCTTCGCTTAGTACGAATTACTAATAAAAGCTATGTAAAACATTATTAATATGCCAAAGGCATCTTGCGCAACAGTAGCAGCAGCATTAACTTCTACCAATTATACATGCAATTATTTTCATTATAAAATCTTTACAAAAAGAAACTTTATAATACTTACAACAAAACCGTCTGTTTTCTTTTTATTAGTTGTCACTTTTTACAGTTTTTTATCATGGTCAACAAGTTTCGTTTTAATATCATCACTAATGCTTTCAATAAATTAGCGAAATTTATCTTAAATTGGTCGCGTTTAGTCTTTTTCACCATTTTTATTTCGGCTTGCTTGAGAAATATTTCGAATTGCCCTAGCAACTTCAGCATTATTTCCATCCGAGACAGCAGGTTTAGGGAAGCAGAAAAATCTTATGTTAGGAAGATTGATTAAAAAAGAAAAATCAGTAATGCCAGTGTCGCAAATACTCACTTGAGTAATTTCAGACAAAAGAGGTAATTTTAAACTGATCAATCGTGAGTTAATACCAATATCTACTCTAGTTAAGTTAGGATATTCTGACAAATCTAAATGTCCTTCTAAATTTTTATTAATAGCAATTATTTCACTAACACGCTTAGGAAAATTATTTTCTATATATTGCTGAGCATTTACCATAATCGTAATTTTATTAAATAAAAGAAGAACAAGATTAAAAATTTTGACCTTAAGTAAAATAGAGTAAGGGGGGGGGTTAGTCGAATTTCCCCCCTCATAATAAAAAGACCATGAAAAATTTTATTATGAAAAAATTCGACAATAGCTCACAAGGCAACAATACAGCAAAATTAAACGATTTTAAAAATTGATTAGAAAGAAGAAACTTAACAACCGAGACCATTAGAAACAGATTATGAGGATTAAGAAGATACGGTAACCACGAATTAAGCAATGATAAAATTGTTGAATTCTTAAAAACTAATTTAACTAAATATCAGCCTCATAGTTTAAAAAACTTACGTAGTTGTTTATCCGCTTATGCTAAATTTCAGAAAATAGAAATTGAATGAGAATTAATAATTAGATTAATCCCCAAAGTTCAAAAAAAGTTCTATGATATTATCAATCAAGAAGAATTAACTCAATTAAAAAATGCTGATGTTAGAGTTAATAAAGAAATCAACGAGCGAGATAACTTAATGCTTGATTTTTTATTTTACACAGGAATTAGAATAAGTGAATTATTAAATATTCGCCATTGTGATTATCAAAATAGAAGTTTGCGAATACATGGTAAAGGTAATAAAGTTAGATTTATCTTTGTTCCGGATTTTTTAACTAAATATTTCAATGGTAGTTCTGTTTTTTTATTCCAATCTATCAATAGTAAAAAACTAGGTGTTAACCGAATAAGAATAATGATCTATCTAAAAGCCAAAAAAGCAGGATTAAATAAACACATTAGTCCTCACACTTTTAGAAGAAGTTTCGCCACCTTGTTAAATAATAAAGAAGTAAAGTTAACCACCATCCAAAAGTTGTTAGGACATAGCAATATTAACACTACTACTGACTATATTCATAATTCTCATGAAGAATTGTACAAAGATTATATAGCAGATTATGACAGACTAACCCAATAAATATATAAACTATAGTTATAAAGGGTGGTGTTATCTTTATATAAATTTCTTTAACACCACACTATTAAAAAAATTTCTTTATCATCTTACTTTTTTATAATCGTGTTTACTAAGATTAATCTCTCAGGCTTCATTTTTCTCTCAAACAAAAAAAATTATTCATGCTCCACTGCCAGTTCTAATGCTCCAATGGTTTTTAGTTCCAGCAATTGGTTCTAAACGGAAACCCGAGAACATTGCAAAATCTCTTTTATCTTTTGCTTCGGAAGTTATTCTCAATCTTCTTCTCACTTCCCGATCATTTTTAATCCCCGAAAATTCTTTTATTCATTCACCTTTTAAGTATTCTTCAATCTCTTTGCTTTTAAACTTTTTACGTTATTTTATTTCAATCATTAATCTTAGTAATTTAGTGAAGTGCTTTTTCTTACTTTAACTTCTTTATAAGGCTTAATTTCTTTTTTTAATGAAGTTAATTTTTCTTCCACTATCTCTTTATCATAACTTCTTTGCAGATTTAGTCAAAATTCTACTGTGCTGTTAAAGTAAATAGACAGACGGGTAGCTAAGTCGGGAGTGATATCTCCTCTTTCTTCGCAAATTCTTTGAATTTGTTCTTTGGGAACTTTTAAAGCGGTTGCTAAATCACTGGGACTAATATTGCGAGGAATTAATAATTTTTCTCTTAATATTTCTCCCGGATGAATAGGCGATGACTACTTCTTATCCATAATACTTAATTTTACATTAAAACTTAATACTCTTTGCTTGTATTTATTCACAATTTACTATAATCAGCATATAAAGTTTGATAATCATTGTGAATATACCCTAAAGTAGTGTTAACATCATAATGACCTAATTGTTTTTGAATAGTTTCTAACTTAATTCCCAAATTATAGGAGTTTGTGGCTAAACTGTGGCAAAAACTGTGCGGTGAAATATTTTTCTTAATTCCGGCTTGATGACATTTACTTACAATATTTCTTCTTATTTGTCCCTTAGTGAGTTTTTTACCATTTCTCGTTAAAAAGAGATATTGTCGTGAGTAAGGATCAAAATATTGAGTTAAAAAAGGAGGTAAAGGAATATATCTAACCTTATTACCCTTGCCATGAATTCTTAACAGTCCATTAATGTAATCGCTATGTTTTAGGTTTATCAATTCATTAATTCTTAATCCGGTGTAATACAAAAACTCTATAATTAAACTATCTCGTGCATTGGTTTTAATTTGCGTGCGAACATTTTTTAACTTCTCTAAATCTTGATAATCAACCGTGGGAAAAAATCTCTTTTGCACTTGGGGAATTAATCTACTAATGCTCTCTCACTCTATTTTGTTATATGTTTTTAAAAATTTACTGTAAGAAGCCAAAGCATTGCGTTTACTTCTTAAAGTAGCCGGTTCGCATTTGGTTAAGTTTTCGCGGAGAAAGTCAGAAATAGACTCAGTATCTATCTTTCTTTTCCCATACTGATTAAGGATTCGTAAATACTTTTTAATAGTTTCTAGAGCAAAATTTTTTTGTTGTAATCATTGAGAATATCCATTAAGATTATTAATTTTTTTCTTATTTTGGTTTTTCATATATACATTTTTATTATACCTGTATAAATAGAAAGAAAAAAATTAAATGTAATTTCTTATTTTTTGCCGCTTTTTATTATTTTTGATTTGTTCTAAGAAGTCTCATTTGTGCTTTTTATACAAGTCTTTTTAAACATTTATCGCAAATGTATTTTTCTTCATTTTCTTCATTTTCGGTTCAATAACCTCAATTATTTTTCTTACTATATTCTTTGTGAGGGGGAACAAATTTTACCAGCAAATTATTTTGGCATTTAAAACAAGGAAAACTAAGCGGTTTTTTTACTATCGGCATATACTAAATATTTTTTTATAACTATATCTTATACCTCTTTTAATTAAATAAAAATATTATAATAAACAGAGTCATACACACAAAATATATAATATAAGAAAATTGTTGATTGATTTCTGAAAAAAATAAGAAAATTGTGAAGTTAGTTTAGGTGGGTCACTAATGAATTAACACTGGATCTTTTGATCCGAAGTCAAACACTCTAATCCACTGAGCTATAGGCGCTTAAAAATTATTCAATAATACTGTTTTAAGATTTTTATTTTATATATCTTTAAATTTTTACCAGAAATTTGTTTAATTATTTACCCTTAACTTTTTCCTTAAAATAATTTTCTATACCGCCTTCTAAAACAAAAATTTGATATCCTTGCTGGTGCAAAAACTCTGCTACTTGTCCCGAACGATTACCTAAATTGCAGTAGGTAATAATTTAGTGGGATTATTCATTAAATCCTCATAATAAATGTTAATACTATTTGGTAAGTTAGGCAAGGTTGTATGCTCTAATTTACTCCGCACATCAATAACCAAAGCATCTTTTTTTATCTTTTCGTATTCTAGTTTAGTAATGGTTGGCTTCATATTTATTTAAAAGTAATCTTAGTTCATAATATCTTGATATTAAAAGACGAACTATAATGTTTTTTTAAATACGAAACTAAAAAAACTAAATTACTTAATTAATATATTTAGCAAAATATATGATATAAATATATATGTAAAAAATAAAGAATAAATTTAAATAAAAGAGATGAAGAGAAAAAAATATGAAATAATTTTTAATATTCCTTTGTTGATATTGCTGCTTTTTCCGTTAGGTGTGGTTGCCCGGATAATTATCCTTTTAG
This sequence comes from Entrophospora candida, assembly GCA_910592215.1. NCBI lineage: Eukaryota > Fungi > Glomeromycota > Glomeromycetes > Entrophosporales > Entrophosporaceae > Entrophospora > Entrophospora candida. The sequence continues at coordinate 5,006 of CAJVPN010001829.1, forward strand.
GGGAATTGAGTGGATTATTTTTTCTAAAAGTAATTTGCAGTTTTATAGGATGGATTGTGTCTCTTTTTCTTCTTTATATGACGGTTAGGTGTTGATATTTATTAAATAATTAAAATAATGTGTATTAAACATTGTCTTAAATGCCGTAGAAAACTTTGAAAAGAAAGAGTAAAGTTCGCTTTATGATTTGGTTTGATAACTTTTGCTATTAATATGCTAATAATTAAGTTAGACTTAGTAAATAAATTCATTAAAGTCTTAGAAAAAATTAATTAGCATGTTTTAAAGCATTCTTTAACCCATCCGAAAGTTTTGTTTTTGATGGGTTATTGACATTTTTATTGAAAACTTAAATGTTTTTCTATTATCAAAACTATTATTTTTACTAGTTCTTTTTTTAATTAGAAAAGCATTAAACTAACTATATAACATAAGAGATCAACAAATGGAGGAAGAAAAAAGAGAAAAAGAAGAAGCCAAAAAGAGAATAAATATTAACTGCCTTTATAACCATTTCAAAGACACTCCTCGAAAACTAAAAATTGTTTGTGATTGGGACAAAGTAATTCAGCCATTAGAACCCAAAGCATACTACGAGTTATCGGAACGCGAAGGCGCTTATTACGATGCTCCTTGATGAATGCCCAACGGAACTAAATTTGAGGAATGATTTAAGAACTTTTGGTTAAATCCACCCGTTTATTTTTCAGACTATGGTAGCCATTCTATTTACACTGATAAAGATATGGTAAATAGTTGTCTAAGTGGAAGTGGTGGTTTCGCTCTTGGGCTAAGGAGTATCAAAAGTAAAGTTGAAAAAATAAAAAACGAAACTGATTTTTACGAAAAATCTCCTTTTTTAACTATTGCTAAAGAATTATTAATGTTAATTGGGGCATACTGCAACAAAACCAGACAAAGTGAACATTGGCATTACCAAGAATTACAGGGATCAAAATTTAGTAGTTTTAACATGATTACATTTGTAATCAGGAAGAATGTAATTCCTATATCATTTTATTTATTATTATTTTTAAGATAAATAATCTTTACTTACCATAAAAGACATATTTAAAAATTCCTTAGCCGGCTAACATCACTATTTGACACTATGAAGAAATATCTGTTAGAATTTTTTACATTAAAAAAAATCAATCAAATTTAAAAAAAAATGAGAATTAGAAACTCATGTGGGCGGAAATTGTTCATTAATTTTCATTTTTGTGATATAAATTTGTGATATATATAATAGGGCGCGATCTGCAACATATATATTCAAAAAATTCGAGTCAAAAGAATACTTTTTAGAGTCTTGATATTAATTTTAAAATCAAAGATCCTTTTAATGAATTTAATAAATTTGTAACATTAAAGTTATTTATAAAATCCACGGTTTTTTTAAAATATTACTTCTATATAACAGAATAATAATATATTTACTCATTTACTTATAATAATTAAATAGCTATATCAATGAATAATAGAAAAATATTAGAAAATATATATATTATATAGCAATATAACAAATTTCAGCATTAAAATAAATTCTTAATTTACCTTTAGTTTATAAATGTTTTTTCCGCAATGGGATCAATAACGTCTGCATGTATCATGTTAAATGAAATCAACTCGCCTGTCCTTTTTTCCGTGTAAGCAAAGCTGTGTGTATGTGTGTATCTTTCTGCAGTTTTGAAATTCATCATGTTTGAAGAAATGCCCCAAATTTTTTTATGAATCAAAATCACAAATATTGATTGAAGTTATCTATAAAATCTCAAATGATCTAATCGCAAGTATTACGGATATTACGAATATTTGGATATTATTTGGAATTAATATTAATGTGAGTATTCGAATAGCATTTCAATTTCTGATATTCGAATGCTTTATCTTTTATCTATTACTATCTATATATAAAAAAAAAAAATTCATGCAGTGAAACAAAATTTTTCATGCAATGGAATGGTCTCGATCAAAACTTTTTTAATACTCCACGATCTATTCAAAAGTTAAAAAATTTGAAATATTATATGTCGGATTTTGGATCAAAAATTTGACATGAGGACATCCAGGATGAAAGGGAATATGTACTGTAAATTTTTCATAAACGCATTTTGGAAAAAAGGATAAAACTCATTTGGTGATTGAAAATGACAATTAGTGATTATCGAATCCAAAATAATAAAAAAATTGTTGCAACAACCATGAATAGTTTAAAAAAAAAAAAAAAAAATCAAACCAAAAATTCCAATCGTGTTTTACAAGCAAGATGAATTTTTTCGTAATTGATTAATTCCGTGAAATCGTAAACAACTTATATATCGATGATGACATGTTGGACTTATAGTAAATGTTTATTTAACTATTGAAAAATGATCGAATGTACACCAAGTATCACTAAATAAAAATTAATTTATTAAATTTTAATGACTTGTGTATAAATAATAAAATAATTTTATCCAATTAATAAATTTAAAATGTGCGAACAGCAGGAAATATGAATTAATTATGGAATTATAGGATGTAAAACTTCACGATAACATTTCTTTATATATGCAACTGAATCTATAAGAAAAAAAAAAGCGAGGAGAAGTAATTGGAATGTCATATTTGGAAGAGTTTGACCCATAGTTATTGTATTGTTCACACATGTGAGAAAGTCCACAGAGATTAAATAATTTTGTATGAAAAAAGAGTGTTAAATGATGATGATAGTAATAGATTTTTGACAAAAAGGGTAAGAAAAAAAAATGTGAGGTACATATTAATATAATTGACGTAATGTCAATGCTTGTGGAATACTTTACAATGTTTTCTAAAAAAAATTAAATTAAATTTCTCTAAAGGGATATCTGCAAATAACAAAGGAAGGTTTCAATTAAATCGTGAATTATAATTTTTTTTTTTTTTTTTTGATTTGGAGGAAGAAAGAGAAGCAACAAGTATTTGTTGAAGTTTACGTTATTTATTTTCACACAGGTTTTTTTTTGGTTTTATGTACAGTATTTTACTATTAAGATGGTCGACAAAATAAAATTCACATTATCAATTCTCCCAGATCCTCTTGATTGTGTAACTGCTGGTCTGCCACTATACCAAAATAAAAATTGATTATTATTATGTTACTATTACACTTACTAAAATCGTACATTACTATACTATGCATGTCCCTGCATCAGTATTAGTATCACACAATTTCAAACAATGAAAAAAAGAAATAATCGACCACATCAAATTTTATTTAAGTTCCCACCCACCCAACATATATATTTGCTTACAACCAGATAGAAATCTTACTCTGAATTGAAAATGGGTTCTGATTCTTTTCAAATATTCATTAAAGGTCTCGAAGGAAGGACGACTACGTATAATAATATTACGCCAGAAACTAAGTAAATATAATACCTGAAACTAGGAATGAAAACAGCTAGGTCTAGTACTGACATTTTCCTTTGGTATCTCCAGGGTTATAGATCTTAAGAAAATGGTGAAAGATAAAACAGATGTGGAAATTGAACAACAACGTCTCATTTTTGCTGGGAAACAACTCAATGATGATAATTCAACAATGGATAGTTATAAAATAACGAAACATTCTACACTTCATTTGGTCCTTAGGTAGGAAAAAAAATTTTTTTTTCAATCTGCCGTTAAAGATTGAGAAATAGTGATGATGTCTATTTGTTATGCTTAACTACGTCACGATTTTTTTTTTTTTTTTTGACCATGTTTGTTTAATACATGGATATACATTTAAGTTATTTTGCTAAGTAATAATATATAATAATTCGTATTTAAGACTTCTGGGCGGCGCAGCTGAGAAACAACATGACCCCAACGATGACATTGAGCTAACCAATGAACCTGATATGATCACGTAAGTACTTCCAGTTGCTCGATAATTCACTCCAGTCAATCTAAGCGGTCTTTTTATCTATAGTTGGGATGATGACCCAGACAACTTACGTGCAAAGGTAATAATAAATAGATATTTTTCAAATGACTTGATGGAAACAACAAACATTTAATTTCAAATACCTTTTAACCATCTTTTTCAGATGCCATGTGGTCACGCTATTGGTCCTGAATCCCTGACTGCCTTTTGCAGATCACTTGTTAGCGGAGGCAGATTTCAATTTTTTTGTCCGTATGTTAACCGTGAGTATTCACACATCTGTGTCTAACGTCAACTGGTAATGTTTTCTCACTATTCGTTGTTATATATATATATATATATATTATCAAGCGACAAACGATGCTCGTTGCCATGTGGAATGGCAATATGTTGACATCCGTAGGATAGGTCTGCTTACTGATGATGAGCGCAAATATTTTGAAGATAAGATTAGTGAAAATTATTCTTTTCGCGCCCTCGGTACTCAAGAATGTCCTCAGGTAAGATGAAAAAAATTCATTTTTCATGTTTTATGTTTCAGCTCTTGATGACTTCAAATACCATCGGTAGTGCTCTACATTCTGTGAGAGAGGCGATAAGAATCGGACATCGGTAATCTGTTTTATATGTTCAAGGAAGCCAGGAGCTAAAGAATACGCATTCTGTTGGTACTGCTTACACGAAGTTAAGAGTTCACATGGTTATCGTTGTAATAATAATCTTTGTGGAGGTGTCGATCCACGTCTAGCCATTCTCAGAAACGCGGTCACAAAAGTAAGATGATATCTTATCTTAATTTTTCATAATTGTATATAATTAATTTTAACGTTAATACTAATTGATATTGTTTATTATTATTACTATTATGGTTTCAGCAAGTAGGTAGCGTATCTGGAGTACCATCATGTCGCGCATGCCCGAAATGTGGTACAATTATCGAACATGATCGCAACTGTAAACATATGAAATGTCCTTGCGGTCAAGAATTTTGGTATTTATTATCTATCTTAATGTTGATTAAAATAATTCAAACAAACAAAAAAAAAAAAGCTCTGGACTAATTATTGTTATATCGATCGATATACAGTTTCATTTGTCTTAATCTACGTAACTCGAAAACCGGATGGTCATGCGGTTCATTCAACAGTGTATGCAATATTGCTCCTACACAAACAATTATCCCCGGCTTATAATATTCTTATTCTATTACTGAAGGGAAGTGTTAACATATTAGTAAACAAACATCTCTATACATAATTTGTTTATATTATATATATATATATATTTTTTTTATAGTACATATCTGATATATGTTTTGTATAATTAACCACGAGCTTGTATGATAGGAATAAAACATTCAAACGCAAAAGACTTATATATAATAATAATATTATATTTTATGCAATTTTTTCGAAGTAAAAATATGGACATTAACGTCAAATTCCAAGATGTTGTATATATATATATATGCAGTATCAAATATATAAATATATGATGATGAATTTACTCGTGCGAAATTTTTTTAAAAAAAAAATAATTCTTTGTAATTTTTTTATTGATATATATCTGTAATATTTAAATGACAAATTATAATATAAGTCTAGTCTATATAGATAGAACAGTGGAGCAGAGACAGGAATAAAGCGAGAAATCATGACTGTCGGGATCTTAGTCCCCTTTACATTGTAAAGAAATGACAGTTCCTCTACTCCATATCATCTACCCATCTATATACCTATTTTCATCTATGGTAGAATATTTCTATAGTGTTGTTGATCTTGATATTATGAGAGTTTGTTTCATTGATGATTTTATTTCTAATATCACACAAAAAGAACCAGATGGCGATGAACCTTAATAATCCAAGATTATGATGAAAAGAATTAGAAATGAAAAAAAAAATATGTTGTCGTTTATTTCTTTTCTTTATTCTGATCTATCAATTGGTGTAAATTTTTGGTTTTTATCAATAGCAATTATCAATTATCAATGATGATCAACATCAAAAAAAAAATTAAAAAAATGCCAAACAATCGAAGCCAAAGTAATAATAAAAGAAAAAAAGGAAAGAATGTTGCAGAGGCAACAAGACCAGGGTAAGTGTTTATTAAAAGAATGGTGGTTATCGCCACTCGTCGTCACTCTAGTTTTTTTGAAAAATTGGCATCATGGCACAAAAAGTTCAGCGTCTAAGTGACTTGCACTATAGTTTACATGGATTAAACTTTAAATTTCGGCTTTGTTTTTAGGAAATCGGAAGAAAGTACTGCAAAACGTCCAAAAATCCTTAGCATGAAGAATATTAATATTGGGGAGACCACTGGATTCGAAACTATTACAAATACGAAAGAAAAAGCATGCATCAAGGTATGTGCTAGATTACCATGAATGGTCAATAATATGAATTCCGTCATTTACTCTGATTCACTCAATGTTTACAGAAAGCAAAAGTCCCAATTCGTCAATTAATGCTTCCAGCATTTAATAAGCTCATTACTGGTGAAATTGATGATTTCATTAAACTTTTAAAATATTTCCTGCAAACAAGATCACTGAGATCACTGGAGTTATCAAGTGAACCTGTGCTACAAGGAATTGTAGAGTGTCTTTTAGATCCACCAGATAAATCTATTCTCCTTCCAATGTCATTTCATGTCACTGAGCTTCGTCTTATAGTTGATGGAATGAAGAAAAGTGGTGACGGACGCTTTGGTTTTGTGGACCTTTTTGTTTTTGAAAGTGGGGATGGCCCATTGATATCAAATGTTGTATTAGAACTCAAATATATTACAATTACTGGCC
>CAJVPN010001830.1:0-11697 GCA_910592215.1 Entrophospora candida
AAATCTATCAAAAAATAATCAATAGCTTCAAATTATAATCATAAAATTACCATAAAAACACAATAACTTTTTTCATATACTAATGAAATGTTATATATATATTACTTCTTTACCTGCTTATCATTAATTCACTATTATAATTATTTTCATCATCACTTGTAAATAATTCTAATGATTGGAATAGTGTTCCATGTTGCAATCCAAAAAAGGAAACCAAAGTGGTTGCAAAGGTGGTTGCAACCAGGTGTCGCAAACCATTTTTATATGTTGCAAATATGGTTGCAACCATCACCAAGAATTGCGACCAGCACCTATAAAGTCAGTTATAAAATTGATCTTCTCAAGAAACATTATCAATTTCTTCTTGCTCCTCATGTCAAACTAACAAAATTTCTCTGAGTTTTTTTTCTAAATCTTCAACTGGCTCTTTATACTTATTCAATTCTGCAATTTTCTTTTCATACTCTCTCTTTTGTTCAGTAAACAGATAACCTCTTTTACTTCAATCTGAAATATAACTAGAACAACTTGTAGGTAATTCTTTTGAACTATCAATAAACTCTAACATTTCTTCAATAGTAATATTATCAAATCAAATTCTTTTACAATTTTTGGCACAATTTCTTGTTTCATTAGGATCTATTGCCATTCTTAATTTACCTCATTCTAATCACTTTTTGTTTAGTTTTTTATATCACCAATGACCAGGAACATAACTACTTTCATCAGGTTGACCAGTAAGATGTCAAATTTTTAGTTTTAGATTTTCAATTTCTTGTTCTCTTTTTTTGTTGATATCACTGATTTCTTCTAATAGTTGTTTATTTTTCTGTTCAAGTTCATTTATTATGTTTGTCATGATTTTCTTGTTTATTTAAAAAAAAGAGTTGACAGATATTTTTGATAAAATTTTTTCTTCCAGAAAATTTTTAACATTCAGGAGAAATTTCCAATCTTTTTTTTTTCAGATCCTATTTCCAACGCAGATCCAAATTGCTCTTAAACATTTGAATATTTTTTAGTATATAGTTGGATGGGTGTAAAGAACCACTTTTTAAAATAAATTAAACACTCTTTTACGAACAAATAAGTTATATTTTTAAAAATAATATTAATATACAATGTAACAACCATCTTTCTTTATTTGTTACATTTATGTACTCGTGATAATGTAAATCGTAGGAATCACTACCATATATGTGTCACTGTATTATTTCATTTAAAATAACAAAATGCCGAAAGAAACTTTATTACCTGAACTTTTAATATCAATATTCAATTACATTGAAAATGATTATGGAACACTATACTCCTGCATTCTTGTTAATAAAAAATGGCATTACATCAATATTTCAACTTTATGGAAAGATCCTTTTTATTCTGTTGATAGTATCAAAATATTGATTAATTGTCTATTGGTAAAAGATAAAAACTTTTTAACCAACAACAACATTGAATTAGAGGATTTTGAACTACTTGAAAAACCACCATTACACAATTATGCAAATTTTACAACAAAATTATCCTGCTTGAGCCTTCATGTTAAGTTAAAAATTTTAACAAGCAACGATAGCTATATTATTCATCTTAAAAAAATATTGATAGACTTTATTTTAGACTATTCAACAAATATTAGAATATTTGGGGTTGATTTTGATACTGAATTGCCATTTAATCATCCTAGATTTAATATTTGTTTTCAAAATCTTTATAAATTAGATTGTAATGAATTTGTTAATAAGAATGACTTATATGATAAACTAACACATACTTGTAAAAATATCCAAGTTTTAGAATTAAATAGTTATGCTGCTGAACACATTCGAGATAATTGCAGTTTGCCACAATTAATTAAAGCACAAAATCAAATTAAAAAATTAGAAGTTGGAAGCTTCAAGAATAAATTTTGGTTGGTTGAAATTGCAAAAGCATTATTGACTCATTCAGAATCAATAATTGAATGTTCAACTATTGGTGATGACAATCTTTTAAATCTTTTAATACCAACACTAAAAAATTTAAAGATTTTAAAATTAACAGTTAATTATTGTTATCGTGATACTCACTTTGAATACTTAAAATCTATTTCACTTCCAAATATTGAAGTTGTGATTATGGATGGAACAATTTATCAAAATTCATCTCTATTAAATGTGTCAGAATTTATTAGAATCAATGGAAACAATCTCATAACTATAGATATAGAAACAATAAGTAAACATTCAATAGGTTTAGAAGAACTATTAAATTCAATTGGACAAAAATGCCATAATTTAGAATATTTAAAAATAGCTTATCATGATGATCTTGATCAAGAGTTATTTGAAATATTTAATAATTGTAAAAAATTAAAAAAGTTTCAATTTCATGAAATATGTGATTATGGAGATGGTGGTAATGGTATAAATGGTGATAAAATACTTGAAATTTTAAACCAAACATTACCAACAAATTTAAATACTATTACTTTTGTTGGTATAAAGATTAAATTTTCTAATGAAGAAAATATTTCATTAAATAATTTAATTGACAATTGGAAAGGACCTAAACCCTTTAAAATAGAATTATTATATGATGATGATGAATTTTCAAAGCAAATAAAAAAATATCAGGATCTAGGATTTTTATACTAAAAAAGGATTTTATAAAAAAAATTCTATTTTATGGCATGAATGATGGTTCATTGTTTTGTAATGGGAATGTATGAAAAAATTTTTACATGGTAATAGTTAAAGAGTGGTTATATATTGTTTAATTTTTTGGGAGTTATTAAAATTTTTTCTAAATATTTAAAATATAAAGTTCATTAACACAACAATTTTCAATTCATTAAAAGTCGAAAAACTTGTTTATCTACCACCTTTCCATTTATATTAATTTTTAAATAATAAACAAATATGTTATTTTCATTTGGTGTTCAACTGCAACGGATGTAAATTGCTGAATGACCCTGGAACATGAAGTGCAGTTCGTTTTTATGTTAAAGTGAGGCATTAAGTTAACCTATGGTTAATTTAAAGTTAGCCCGCCATCCTTTGATTAAATTAATTAGACGTGTTTAATTAAACATTCATAAAAAAATAATGACACGTTATAGACGAAAATTTCCCATTTAATAATAGCATAAATTATTATTCATTAGAATCTATAACAATAATATTCTGGGAATCGAAATAAAAAATTTTGCTTTTGTTACTTTGACCAGTTATTTGTGTAATTCATTTTTAATTAGTGATATATAAATGTAAAGCTAAAACTTTACCAAGGAAAAAATTATTTTGAGAATTTTCACATGTTTTACGCACTGTAAACTTAACGATTAATAAAAGAAAACTGTTACAGAAACCAACGATGTTTTTCGATTTAAAATTAACTTGTATATATAATATATAGATTAATTTCTGATAATAAAAACCCCATAAAAATAATAACTTTTTTAAAAATTCGTCTTTCCCTGCTTTGCAAACTAAAAAAAATATCAACCAAAAAATATGCCTTGTCTTGTTGTTTTGAGCTCAGATAATTATTTACAGCGTGGTTTGTTAATTTTTATATGTTGTATATATTGATTATTTTAAAAATATGTTGTACGTGAAAATGAAATTATGTGAATTCGCGATTCACATATGTGAAATTCAAATTTACATGTGTGAAATTCAAATTAGCCAATTAGAATTTCACCTCACTCCATAATATTTCAATTTCACATACAACATATGTATAAAGTTATTAAAGTAGTAGTATTATCTTATTTTCTCTTATAATTACCAAATAAAGTAAAACTTAAAATGGTGCATTATTACTTCCGTTGTGGTATAAATAAAAATATCAATTGTAAAAAATTTTTTTCTCTTATCATTTAAAAATGGCTGCATCAACAAAATTTTTGGTAACAGGAATATTAATTAGTGGCGTGTGCAGCACCATACTATGTAAACTTCAAGATATGCAATGTGTTGAAAACTGTGATCAAGAAACGAATAAAAAGTATTTTGAACAACCAGTTTGGCAAACTTTGAATTTGTTTATCGGAGAGACTTTGTGTTTTCTAGCTGGTTATGTTTTATTGGCTTGGGAATATCATAATGACGATGATAATAAAGGTAAAAAAAATTCAAAAGGAAATGGTGTTACTGATGATAATGATAATAGTAACAAGGATGGATACTTGCCTTTACCTCAAGGGAACAACCAAACTAGTATTAATAATACTGACATTACCTCTAATGCTGACAATATTATTGTTGAAGAAGATATTAATGTTCCTACTAAAGAATTGAAAGGTTGGAAAATATTTTTATTTTGGTTTCCAACAATGTGTGATATTTGTGGTACTATGGTATGTAACTATTATCACCATCATTAATTACTATTTATCAAATTTTACTATTGGTATAATATCAATATTTTATTATCAAATTTACTATTTATTATTACTCCGCTTTCCCTCACACTAAATTCTCTAAATATTAAAGTTAATGAATGTTGGGTTGATATATACTACTGCATCAGTTTATCAAATGCTTCGTGGAGCAGTTGTATTATTTACTGGAATATTTTCTGTATTATTTCTTCGAAGACATTTATATCCTTATCATTGGTTTTCACTTTTACTTGTAGTATTAGGTGTAATAATTGTTGGTATGAGTAGTGTATTATTTTCACCAAAACTTAGCAGTGATTATGATGATTTCAATGATAATAGCATCATTAAACAAAACAATGATCAAGAAGATAAAGATGTATCAGATGCAATTTTAGGAATATTTTGTATTGTATTTGCACAAGTATTTACTGCATCTCAATTTGTTATTGAGGAAAAAATCATGAAAATATATCATGTCAAACCATTGAAAGCTGTAGGTTATGAAGGAATTTTTGGTTTGGGAACAGTGATTTTTGGAATGATCATATTACACTTTACCATTGGCATTCATCAACCAGATGGTTATTTTAATATACCAACTGGTTGGAATCAAATCATCTCTTATCAACAAATTTGGATTACTGGGATTGCAAATTGTTTCTCTGTTGCTTTTTGCAGTTTTTTTGGTTTGTCAATAACAAGATCTATTAGTGCCACCTCAAGATCCACTATTGAGACTTGTACTATATTATTCATTTGGGTGGTTTCTATAGCATTAGGTTGGGAGGTTTTCTCTTGGTTACAAGTTTTTGGTAAATATTTAACACATAAAGTGCTGAATCATCATCATTATATATATTAATTATATTAATTAATTATATATACTAATACTTTTATTATAATTTAGGATTTATTAGTTTAATACTTGGGACATTTATCTTTAATAATGTCATGCGTCCCCCACCATGTTTCTCATATCCATTAACACCAACCGAAAATCAACCATTATTGCCTGCCTGAAGATGAACATATCTAAATTTTATTAATATCATAGAAAAAAAATTTTTTTAGTATATACATAAACAATATTTCTTAGAAAAAAATTATAAATTAATCTTTATTTCTTTAATATTATGACTAATTTAAAATAAGGAAGCAAAGGGTAAGATGTACTTTTTTTTTGTAACTTGGTGGTGGATAATTTATTTTATTAAGGAGAGATTTGAATTGTTGCTTTGTGCCCACGCGTCTAAAAATTTGTCCGTCAGTATTAGTATATATTATTTTAACTGTTATGTCAAACCTTGGACTATAATTCACGATTTTTAAAATTCATTATGTGTCCTGTTCATCCGCTGTAACAAGGTTTGACTGTATTTCATTCTGGATAAAGAGGGTATAATTGCTTGCAGGTTGCCAATCACTACTGGAAATAAGCAAACAAAAAAAAATAAATCGTGGTTGTGGTTGATTGTTGGTTATGAGAAACGTAAGTGTATATACATTATATCCTGTAACTCTTATTCCTTCCTCTTTAGCTATGGTCCCCTTTGTGCGAAGAAATTTTCTTTATCTTCCATGATTCCTTTTTGAATTCAATGATTCATCTTATTTAATTGAAAAAAAGAAAATAAGAACAGTACAAGATAATGGGAGGTAAAACGAATAAAATTATTATGATAGTAATAGAATATAAATAAATCAAGTTTGGGCGACGAAAATATTTTGGAGTGTAAAAAGTATTTCGTCAAACGGGTCACATGTGACGAAATGTGACGAAAAGTGATAATGTGTTGTGTAAAGTCAAATTGTGATAAAGATGACGAAAATATAAAATTTAATTTATTTAGATTTAATTAAAACAAAAATTTAATTTTTTACATCGTAAATCATGTTTCTTGGAATCCAGATAAAGAGATGGTATCAAAAACCACAACTATAATTCCAAAATAGAAAATATAATATCTTTGACTTTTAGCAACCAAATAAGATATAGACAAACGTAACATATAAAGAAACAATAGCAGACTTTCCAACAAAAGTGGACCTATCAAAAAGAAGTCATATTGAATAATATAAAACACAAACCGGTGGCTATTGACAGTATTTATAAGATTCGTTAATAATTTCTTTTATTTATTTTGATAGGTACTTCGTTCAAGTTGCACCACCGTCAACCGTTTAATATTGACCGATTAAGGTTTTGTTTTAACCGGCGTTTAATCAATTCGGTTAACCAGTTAAGAGCAGTAGTAGGCACCGTGTTATATGTAAAAAAAAAATTTTAAATTTTATTTTAATAATAATAATAATGGTCGCGTAACAATTCTACAACACTGATCCTTTTTTTTTTTCGGAAAAAGGGAATTTAATTAATGCAATGTTGTATACATGCCCTTTAATAATTTATTAGTATTAAATGATATCAACTAAAATATTTTGACGTTGAATTCTATCACTGGTAAAGAAAATAAACATAGTTAACATTTGTTAAGGTGTACGGCTTTACCAAAAGTTTGACCTTTATTAACTAAAATCGTTCACCTTTACACAAACATTTACTGCAGTCAAATTTGAATTTTTTACCAATGTATCTAATTTAAATAATTTTTATTTTCTAAAATAATAGTGGTCGCGTAACTATTACCACATAAAAATCATCTTTGTAATTTTTTTCTTTGGCTCTTTGGAAAGCAGGTAGGACCATTTTTTATATTTAAATCTGTGTATCACAATTCAAAACTCTGAATTCAGGGAAAATTCAAAACAGCAACCCAGGTGCAAACTTTATTTTAGAGAGAGGTGATATCGAAATCATACGAAGATGTGTATATTTGTAGAGTTATTAAAGTGTTATTATCTTGATTTCTTTCATAATTGTAATTTTCGGTTTGGCTTTTTTAAATATAAAGAACTGGAAATTTTCGATTTATTCAGAGCTTTAAAATTGTTAGTTGTTTATTATATATTGTAATTATTGATTACAAAGATCATATTGTTAATATTAATAATAGTGACGAAGGACCAAATAAACCACCTAACCACAAATATTTATCAAGTTCTTTTACATCAAGAATCAAATCTTCTACCAAGATCTATCTAATAATGTAGAGTTTAAATTCTATGGCAATCCTAATAAACCTTTTAATCTTTCATTATTTTTGTATTTATTCTGCAAGCGCGAACTTAATATTGTAATAAAATAAAGCTCTATAATAAATAATAAAAAACTTTTAAGAATATAATCGTTGTTTTCATTTTTCGTTTAAAGGCAACTTTTATTGCTTTAGTGAATAAGTAGAATAAGTAAGGGTAAGATTGAGACTAATGTTGGTTAAACTGGTAAGCGCTAATAACGCGATTTGCTTTGATGGGGTAGGCAAAGGTTAGGACTAACATCCATTGAATATTAAAGACGGTTAGTGGAGTTTTGCCCAAATTTTAATTGGAAATACTGGTAGTTAATCTGCTTATATTGTTTTGTAAATAAACCAGAGAATTTGCAATTGGTCATAAGTAAATAAAAGGAACTTTACAGAAACTTTTGAGCTTAGAAACTGGGCCATATCTAATTATTTAGTGTGCTTACAGATTTGCTGAAGCTTTCTAGGCGCAAGAAAAAGGCAGTAAGAGAAAACCAAGATAAATTTGTAAACTTATTAATTTACAATCACCGAATTATTATGTATTGACTGCTTACAAGTGTAACCAAAAGTTGAGCCATGTGTTAAATAATCGGTGTTAACAGAAAGCCCCTACGTCCAAGAAATCAGTTACCCTTTCATATTCATTATTCATTAGAACCATTATATATAAATTTTATCATTTATAGGTTTTTTCAATTATTTTAAAATTGAAAAAAGGAGGATTCCAAGCTTGGTCCTGTAGTGACAGATGAAGCAGATTATATTTGAGTAAATCTGTTAAATAAACATCAAAAATAGTTTGAAATATAATCTGATCATGAATAACTTATGAAAGGAGAATAAAGAAATTTGATCACTTTTCTCTTATGGAATCATGGCGGACACAGGTACAAGAGAAGATAAGAAAACATTTTTAGTATGCCTCTCACATTGTAATATAATCAAAGAGGAACCATACTTACAATTCTGAACACGAAAGATTCAGATCGGTATGGTTCAGCAAATGTACAGTATCTATTTTTGTGCTAGAATCGTTTGGATCATTCAAACCGGTTCCAAACATCATCTATATTGGCTTACTGATAACACAAGTTACACGTAAGGATCTAAAGGTGGAGGCTGTTGTTAATTTCAATTAAAATCTGGAACAAATGCATTAGAATTCATGCGGTTTACATGTTGTTCATATTACAGCAACAACATTTGATAATGCTGCTTTTGGAATATCAATACTCCTCATGCCTTCTTTCCTTGATAAATCTTGCAACGAATCTAATAAAGATAACCCATTGAATATGAAAAATGAAACCAGGTAAATAGAGTGCTTAATAATAGATTTAAAAATTGGAATTTAACTTATATTTGTTACCTGGTGAAGAAGATAAGCCATGAATTCAATATAAAACAATTACTTTCATAACTATATTAAAAGAAAGAGCATTATTTAATTAGTTTTTAATTTGATGTCATTTTCAGAGAAATGACATTTCAAACTCTTCCGTCTTCCCTTCTCGAGTTTATGAATATTTAAAAAAGCTGTTTGACACATCAAAACTATATCAATGTTGAATATTTTTCCTTTAACTATTTGACTACCTGCCGTAAATCCTAATAAAAATGAATTTTGGTTTTCGTTATTAAGGCTAATAAATTCTTCGTATTATCCATCCATAAGATGCTCAGGAATGCCTTTTTCGTAATCTTCTCCATCAGATTTATATATTCTATCATCTTGTTGAATTGTCTCATTTGTTTGATAACTATCTACAAAATCATTTAGAGCTATTCTTAAATCAAATTATTATTTTCTTACGCAATTCTTTTTTGTTGGAAAACTTGTAAAAATCGTTTTTAAAATCTCTATTTTCTGAGTTATTAAAACAAACTTTGAATTAAACTTCTATTTAGCTCCCTTCATTGTGAAGTAATGGAGGTTATAAAAAAGCTACGTTTCGAATTTTTTAACCCAAAAAAAGATCATTATCAATTAAATATTGTCATCATAATCAAAAAACGTTTTCACCATCAAAGAATATGCATACAAAAGCATCATTTCCCAAATAAAATTCTTTCGTAAAACAAAAGAAATAATAATAATAATAATAATAATATTTTATTATCACAAAACCACATAATCGTCAGCGTTCACATTCAAGTCATAGTTAGAATCACCTAAAAATATCAATATTATAATTCGCTTCCGAATATTTTGATCTAAAAATTCTCTACTTTTAATTGTCAGCAAAGAAAACATGAAAAAGAGCTCAATGCACCATTTTCCGTGTCAAAGAAAAAAAAAGTCTTCTTTACCACCTTCTTTACGTCAAATACAAATACCAAGACAACCAAAGAAGACATCAACGACAAGAACAACAATTACAATAAAAACGACAATAGTGCTACAACAATTCCTATACCAAAATATGATAATTAATAATAATAATAATTATTATTATTATTATAATGATAATGAAAATGTCGAAATCGAAATGATGGTGATAATGACGAAAAAGGAAATAGTGATAATGATAATGATAATATTGGTAACTTCTACCAATTACTTTCAGCCATCATGTCCATTATATTGAATCTTGTAAGCTCATATTTTAAGTTGTTCAACTTACAACAATTTTCAGTCGAATTATTCAAATAAGACCTGGTAAAAATCGAGGTAAGGGGTAGCTCTTTGAACAAGGCTTCCTAGTAAAATAGCAAATACTTTATTTGAATACACTTTATTTGAATAGAAACCCTATCTTCATAAAATAAATTTGAATGCTTATATTAATATAATATGCCATAGCAAATTATATATATATTATAATTGATCTTATAAAGCAATATAAATAAAATAAATGATTTTTAATGTTTCACCTAACGGAATTTTCATATCATTTGCACCGATAAGACCAGTGGCTTAGTTGTACGATTAATTATTTGTCTCAAAAAGGAAAAAATTGAGTTTTATTATTTTAAATTTATAAAAGATATTAAGTTAAAAATGTCGTATGATAAATTATTATCATCATTATCACAAGGAAGAAAGGAATTTGTATGTAAAATTGATAATGAAATGTATGATAATGCTCTGGGTAATTCTGATAGAGGAAGTAGAAAAGATTTTTTTTTTTCATTAGTCAAGAAAAATGAGGAGCTTTCTGAAATTGAAAAAGAACATTGCAGGGAAAGGTTTATTTATCAATTTGAATTAGAAAGTGCAGTGTATAAAAAAGGCAAACGAAAAAAATGTAACAAGTGTAAACTGAGAAGATACTCTGACAGATTCTGTGAAGGTTGTATTAGCTTACAATTACAGAATCTTTTTAATAATTGGACATCTGGAAATGACACAATTAATAAATTTATTCAACAATGTCAAATAAAATCATCTCTGCCAAACTATATTTTAGAATGGATACCTTTTGAGCAATTTAAAGATGCAACAAAATTAACTGAAGGTGGATTTAGTTCAATTTATAAAGCTATATGGACAAGAGGGAAAATAATTGATTATGATGAAAATAAAAGAGATTTTAGTTATTTAGGAAGGCAACATGTAATATTAAAAAGTTTAAATAATTCAAGTAATCCAGGAAAAGCATTTTTTGATGAGGTTGGTATTTTTATTTTAAATAAAATAAATAAAGTTGTATTCTATAATACTAATTGGTTTTTAATTACAGGCAATTAATTATTGCAAAATTAAATCATCTATGATTGCCACTTGCAATGGTATAACTAAATTCCCAGATAATGGAAATTATGCAATAATTTTAAGTTATTATCAAGAAGGAAATTTAAGGGGTTATTTACAAAAAAATCATTCCAATTTGACATTAAAAGATAGAATTGCAATTTTTAGATGGTTATGTGTTGCATTATATGATATGCACAAAAAAGATTTAATTCATTGTGATTTACATAGTGGTAATATATTATTGGATGGAGGTGTTTGTTATATTACAGATTTGGGTTTATGCGGACCAGTTGATGAAAGTCATCAAATAAAATATATGGAATTGTATCATATGTTGCACCTGAGCTACTTAGAGGCACAAATAATACAAAAAACACAAAGGAAACAGATATTTACAGTGTTGGGATGTTAATGTGGGAAATATTTGCAGGCCATCCACCATTTGATGATAGAGCTCATGATCATCATTTAGTTTTTGATATATGTGA
>CAJVPN010001831.1:0-11697 GCA_910592215.1 Entrophospora candida
TTTTATACACATGTAAATTTGAATTTGAAAATTATTCTGGAGCTGAAGTATTAGAACTATTAACTGCAGCAGATGAATATATGATGAAATATTTTGTTGAAAATTATGAAGATTATATACAAGAAAATCCAGCTAAAATTTTACAATTGATTTATGCTAACAAAAAATTTAAGGAATTGAAAAATATCTATCTGGAAAAGTTTTGTGAATCAAGTGAATTTAAATCATTGGAAAAAGCAACTTTATTGGAAATTCTCAAAAGAGATGATTTTTCTATTGATGAAATAGTTATTTGGGAAAGCATTCTTAAATGGGGATTGGCAAAACATTGAGAAATCAATAATATCAATGTTGAAAATTGGTTATCACAAAATTTTGATGCTTTAGACAACATATTAAAAGATTTTCTTTCTCTGATAAGATTTCAGGATATTTCTAAAGATGATTTTCTTGATAAAATTGAACCATATGATATACCTTTTCCTAGGATTTTATGGAAACCCCTTTTACAACATTACATAATTCCAGATAAGCAACAACCATTAAATTCATTACCATCAAGAAACCCAAATTTAAATAGTTAAACTCAAGGCTTAAATCATTGACAATCAATCAAAATCTTATTTTGCATTTTGCAAGTTGGATTGATAAAAAAAATCCACCATACACTTCATTTAGGGAAGTCAAATATGAATTCAAGCTTCTATATCAAAGTAGTATATATGGTTTAAATTCTATCAAAAATGTGGCAATATCAACAAAACCCTTTTAGTTGTTAAAATGCAAAATTCAGAGCAAATATTTGGTGGCTATAACCCACTTAACTGGATTGTAAACATGAATAATGTATATAAGAATACAACAGAAAGTTTTATTTTTAATATTAGTAATAGAAATGATGATAA
Source organism: Entrophospora candida (assembly GCA_910592215.1). Lineage (NCBI taxonomy): Eukaryota > Fungi > Glomeromycota > Glomeromycetes > Entrophosporales > Entrophosporaceae > Entrophospora > Entrophospora candida. The sequence continues at coordinate 906 of CAJVPN010001831.1, forward strand.
TACTGCACAATTTAGTTATGTTATTAATAATGATTATGAGCATGCAGTTCTTTGTCATCCTAGTTGGTTACCTTATTTTGGTAATGGTTGGGATAGTTATGTTATTAATAATGATTATGAGCATGCAGTTTGTTGTGGTCCTAGTTCTTTACCTGATTTTGGTAATGGTTATGATGTTTGGTTTAATAGATTTAAGTTTTTCAAATAATTGATACAAAATAAAAGTAATAAATACTAATACAATGTAATTGTTGATAAACAATCAATATAGGAAGGGGTAAAATTTGATTTTTTCAAATAATTGATACAAAATCTACGTATCAATAAATTTACATATTATTATTGTAAAATTTTTTGATAACCTATTTTTTCCAACCATTTCAATTGATTATTTAAACATTAAATACATAACAATAATATGTTTCGTTACCTAATTTAATTGTAAATAGACTATCTACAAAGTCCAGTAATTAGATTTGATATTTATAACGTTGAAGATGATATTTCATGAACACAAACACTGGAATAAGTTATCACAAATTAAATTAAAGCAGAATCAGCATCATATCACAAGTATTTAATGTTAATGATGATGTTGATGATAGGAACAAGAACCTTTTCAAAATTCTTTTTTTTTTGTGGAAAATACATGATTATCTATGATTTGGGTGAATTCCAAAATTTTTATCAACGCATTATTACCAACACTACTTTTTCCCGCAGAGCAAGTTGAGGTTTTTATTATTAAACGTGAATGGGATCATATCAATTCGTAAAAAAAAAAAATACAAAGTTGACCGATTTTTTCAGAGAAAATGATTGACTTTGCGCTTTTAATGGAGGGAGATGTTAATAATGATGAAATATGTATTGGCACATACGAAAACGAAGGAATGAGAACAACCTAATATTTTCAACAAATGGATATATAGTTTATCGGTAACTTTTAGTCTTCAACATTTCATTGATCATATTATTTATTAACATTTGAGGTCAATATTATTATCATTCTAGAAGTTCTAGTTGTCATTACTCACAATAAAAGTAACCCGAGTGACTCCTTCTGATATACCATAGAATGGTGTTTTGGAAAAAAGGGTCAAAGGTGCGCTATTTTTTACAAGGAGCAGTATGGTGATGAATGCTTGCAACCTCTCAATTCAGTAACTTGATAAGGGAACAGGCGGCCTTGGAAAAATTCCAAGTAGTATTAAAGACAAAGAACACTTTTAAAGAACTCGAAAAGACTTTAATTTGCCAATTTACTTTCCTACGAGTGGCCCCACAGCAAGAAGGGATCTCAAAATTGCAAACGCATTTTTGTGCTCTTTAGGAAAGAAAAGCTTATTCACTTTAGAAATATTTATACATTAAAATAATAATAAATATGTATATGTATATACGTATTAAACAAATAAAAATCATACAAAAATATCAATCATAATAAAATATATACAGATAAAGCATTTATTTAACGCTGTTAGGATTATCTAAAGCTATTAGACTACCACCAATGATTGTGAAAATCTATAATTTTCAATAATATATAAAATCAATATGAAATAAATTATAAATTACCAAACGAGGTCTAACTTCAACAATGTCTTCAGGTAATAGGAAAATAGTAGCTCCAATTTTTCTTGCAATAGAAATTGAATATCTTGCATTTAATGTCACGTCATCCTCTGAAAAAAGGTTTATAAAAAAATTTTTTTAATTAGTAAAATATCAGATATGACTCTTGTCACCAAACCATCAAACCTACTATTCCTAGTATTATACCATTTAGTAAATCAATCAAAAAGATACCACTTCTCAACGATGAATCTTTGAAACTATTTCATCTTTGTTGATTTTCCACCGCATCTTGCTGTTTTATTTGCCCATTGAATTAAATCTGCATCTGTTATTTCACGCCCACAAGACCAAGAATTAAAGTTTTTGTTCCGTCAACAATATCTGCTAATATTGACCAATCAATATGGCGTAATTGGTATTTTCCACTTGTTGAAAGATTATTGTTATTGGTTTTGTTTGCTTTCTTCTAATTAACTATTCCTGGCTTAAGCTTTGAAGAGTAGTTAATATCAAGATCAAATAAATTAAAAATAGATAAAATAGCAAACCTTGAGATCTTCATATAAATTATTAACAGCAGGTGTAACATCCAAACTATTTAGCCATAAGTACAAAATTAATGAAGGAAGGAAGCAACAAGATAAAGATAAAGAAAAACTTTATTTATTTCTTGTTAGGTATAAGTATGTGTTTTTTCAAGATCATTAATATCATCAGAATTCACAGCCAATTCAGGATCATGTTAATGACCTGATTGATGTATTAAGAATATGAATTATAGTTCGTTGAAACATGATTCGTCACATGTTCCAGGCAATTCAAAAATTTCATCAGGATTAAGATTAGAACGTAATTAATAAACCAATAAAGCCTTGCACCTTCAAGTGTATTTTGCTGATTTCTAACTTCTTTAATTGATGAATGAGAATTTCCAAAGTTATATACTACATTTTTTCTCGTAGATTAAATCTTCCAAATTAAGTAAGGGTGATAGGTAAATCACATGATATTTAATTTACAAGTTACGAAAAATAACCCGAGATAATAATAGTAATAATAATAAAAGATGGAACGTCTTGATGAGGAAAGTGCAGATTTGGACTATTTAGAAGAAAATTTAAAAAAGACAGAGGAATTGACAAAGAAGATGGTTCGTTTGTTAATGTTCATTTTAAATTCATTTTATATTTTTTCAGTTTAATAAAAATTGGAAATATATATTTATAATTATGTAGACGAGTATGCTTAATGTTTTTGACGATCGATTAGTAAGATTAGAGGCTTCTATTTTACCAATTCATGGGTCAACACAAAAACTAACAAAATTAGTTGACAGTAAGTATCCTTTTTTATTTCCATTAAATCTTATTTTTAATCATTTATCTTCCACTACATCAATTGTTAATATTTTAAAAAAAAAAGATATTGACAAAACACGTACTGGTGTTCTTGAGATAATTGGTTATTTTGATTTAGTTGTAAGAGAAGAAGCAACTATAAAGAAAGGGTAGGCTCATTCATTTTTGATTAGATGTATGTAAAAATATAAGACAGATTTTTAATATATATATATTTTTTATGAAGGCCAAATGAGAATGATTTAGTACCTTATTTAAAATCCATTGGAAAATGTAAAAAAGCTATGGAAGTTTTAGCTGGAATGAGATTAAAAAGCAGTGAAAAAGTTATTGGACAATTGGTCAGTCATACATACATACATACATACATACATACATTTATTTATCTATATATACACATATATCTGATATAAATTTTATTAATTTAGAAACAAATATTAAAAGCTGCTATGTTACAATTGGAAGAATTATTTAGAAAATGGTTAACCAGCAGGAGTAATCCTATAGAACCTCTATCTTATATAACAAAAAGTAATAAATGTTTAAATTTAAATAGCATATTTATAAAATTATTATTTGCATAATAAATCCATTAATAAACTAATCACCATTTGACAAAATATATTTTATCAGATCTGGATATTCCTGGAATCCCTCAAGCACCAATACAAAACCTTGCAAAATTATCATCTTATTTGGAAACATATGGACAAGAACTTGATTACAAGAGTAATTTTGTTGATGTATATAGTGAAGTAAGATCCAATTATTTGGTAAAATCTTTAACATTGCTGGCTCAAGGTTCCATTAGCACAGCAGAAAGAAGAAATACTCCAGTTTATGAAAAAGGAACATGTGGGTTCAATTCTTATACAGAAGCCATGTTAAGAATGTTTAAAGTATGTAAAATAATATTATTACCATTATTATTAGATGCCAATATATGTACATTTAATGATTTAATAATACAATTATATAATCAAGTTGTTATAATATAATTACTAAAAAAAAGGTTTTAAAAACACACAAACAAATAAAATGTTTTAGACTGAATATGAAGTGGCATCAAAAGTACTCTCACAAAAATTTGTACAAGCTGGCTTCAAAAATGCCATTCAACAATCATTTGATAATTATATTGAGACTGGAAAAGTGTTAAATAATCGTGTAAGAAGGTTTATTGAGACTGACTTATTTTTGGCATTTGATATATTAGAATCATTGAATAGACATGTGCTGGCTTTTGATGATATATTTATGGTAAATTTTTTTTTTTAAAAAAAAATAAAATCCAACTTCTTTTAGTAATTAGCATTTAAATTTTGGTTCTCAAAGTTATATAATTATTACTTGTTATTATTATTATTATATAAATGAAGCTTACAGGTAAAAAAGATGTGTCATATGGTGAACTATTACATTCATTGAAAGGTGTTACTCTTCGATCAATTCCTGAATTCATTGAAGAAATTAAAGTAAAAATTATTATTATTGTTGTTTAAAAATTTTATTTAATTGATTGTTTGATTAACAAACAAGGTTTCAAATCATAATTTTTATTTTAGACTCATCGAACAAAAACATCTGGGTTACCATCTGATGGCACTATACATGAAATGACAATTAATGTATTTTTTTATCTCATTAAATTTATTATTTTCGAAACTATATATTTTCTATAATCATACTCACACGCACTTTATAATATTTTCTTAAAGACTTTACAACATATGAAACGAATGTCAGATTATCCTGAAACAATTGAACAAATTTTATTGACTTTGGGTGATGGTAATTGGAATGTTTCAGACAAAGATCCAAATTTTTCAAGAAATAGAGCAGGCGGGCTTACCGTTGGAAGCGATGTTGTCAAACATTATTATAGTAAGATTTTATTTTATTTTCTAAATTAGATAAAATATAAATAAATATTTAACGGTTTACTATTATTATTATTATTATTATTATTATTATTATCATTATTAGGTGATGCTTTGGAAGGCTTAGCCTTAAGTCTTGATAGTAAGGCTAGGACTTATAAAAAGACATCGTTGACATGTATCTTTCTGCTTAACAACTACCAATATATTTTGAAAGCAATAAGGACACAGTTTTCAAAACTTTTGGATCCGGAGGTCGAACGTAAATATGAAAGTTTAGTTCAGAAATGTAATGATGGATATCAGGATACGTATGTAACCAAATATTATTATTATCATCATAATGATATATTATTAATTAAATTATTAAATTTGGTTTTTTTTTTGAATATTGATAGTTGGAAAGCATGTTTTGCAAATCTTATGGATTATACTGTAGTCCGTGGTACTTTAAAATCCACTTTAAGTCCTAATGATAAGCAAACCTTTAAAGAAAAACTTAAAGTAAAGTATTGTATAGTATTAAATTCAAATTTTTTATTTATTTACTAACCTACAAAAAAAAATTATTATTATTAGAATTTCTATACAGAATTTGATGAAATTTTCAAAATACATAAGGGATATACAATTCCCGATCTTGAATTACGTAATAAAGTTACAAGAGATATAAAAATTGTACTTTTACCAATTTATAATCGCTTTTTGGAAAAATTTCAACAAGCTGATTACTCAAAAGGTACATCAAAATATATTAAATATGACTCTGCAACTCTTGAAAATATGGTTAGCCGATTATTTGATGGTTCTATATATTAACGTAAAGAATTAAAGGATTATTTCTATAAAATAATTTTATCATGCTTACATTATAGAATAATATATATTGTAGTAATAGAGATTATGCAAGTTTTTTTTTTTTAATAATAATTTAATAAATTAGTTTTTTTTTACAAGAAACAATTAGCAAAAATGGATGTTTGCTTGATTGAATGCATAAAGTAACCTATGAAGACATTAATGATATTTAATGAAATATAATTAGCAAATTAATCATTTTCTATCTGTTAAATAATTAAATATATTAAATATATATATAAATACTTTAAAAAGTCATCAATATCCAATTTAGCAGCTCTAGATTCAGCCATTTGAACCGAGTTTAAAACATCCAATACTTTTTGTTTTATATCAAAATCTGCTTCCAACATCTTAAATATATATGATTTAATTATTATTTAAAAAAAAAAAAAAACAATATATAAAAATATAATATAAAATATTTTACCATTTCGTTAGCTGAACAATATGTTTTATAATTATTTTCTATAATTTGTAATATAGATGATGTTTTGAAACTAGCAGCAAGTGTCTTAAAAATAAACAACGGCGAAGATTAGTATATATATATATATACTATATAGATATATATCATACGTATATATGTATTATTAATTGAATAATCTACCCTATTTTTTCTAACAAAAACGATTCTCATTAATCCATCCCATTCTTTAAAATCTATAGGTGGTGGTGGATTAATTGGCTCTATTCTAACTACTGATGCTTCTACTTGCGGAGGCGGTTTAAAATTATTTTTTCCGACCTATTAAAATCACATTAATGTTTCTATTATTGTTTTTTTTTAAAAAAAACTACAACAACAATGGAATCTAGAGTGAATAAATTTTAAACCTTCATTATATGAGTAACTTTAGCATAAAGTTGGACATTTACACTCAATCGGCAATATAAATTATCACCAGGTTTGGCAACAAGTCTTAATGCGAATTCACGTTGAAACATTAGTATTGCACATCGAAACATAGGTCTATGCTCAAGAAGTTTGAAAACCAATGGCGATGAGATCTATATAATAGATAATAGATAATTTCATCTATTAGATCAATATGAAGAATGTTCTCCACAAAAAAAAAAAAAAAGAAAAAAGTTTTAATAACCTGAAATGGAGTATTACTTATGCAAACATCAAAGTATGGTAGGTCTGTTTTAATAACATCTCCAACCATAATACTTAATCTTTTTTGTTCAGGTCTTTTTTTTTAATATATATTTGAAAAAAAAAATTTACTAAATTATAAAATCTTTTAATAGAAGAAAAATCAATTAATTCAGCTAAAACTAATTAGGATACTTACTTTCCTTGAACTCTTTTTGTTAATTCTGCTGCTAACCTTGGATCAGCTTCAACTGCTATAATTTTTTTGGCAGTTTCCAAGATTTTAACCGTAAGATTACCAGTACCTGGACCTACTTCGAGAACAGTATCTGTATTTTTTAAACCAGCCTTTGAAAATTTTATTGATCAAGTTTTATGTTAAGAAAAAAAAATAGCTTGAAATGTAAAACTACCTATATAACACAAAAATTTTTTTTAATTATACCTTGTCTATAATACCCTGAGCTACAAGAGGATTTTTCAAAATGTGCTGTCCCAAGCTCTTATTAAATAAAGGCCCTAACGCTCTAACTGCAGGAGCTTTTGTTAATGTATTTTTTTTAGATTCTTTGTGTGAATGACCAAATTTTTGGGACTTAACCTTTGGCATTATTATTGCTATTATTATATTTTATAAAAAAAAAAATTTCAGATTTTTTTTTAATCGGGATTTTAAAATTGATCTGCATCGATTTTATTGGACGATGCTTTGCTTTTTGTTGTTAATACTGAACCAAGTTTAAGATAATCACATTTTTTTTTACTGGTGCAACAAATAAATCAATACTTCTAAATGTGGATCTCGTTTACGATGGGATATAAGCCTTCTTGGCCAGTGGAATAGAAAGAATCGCGGTAAAGCAACAAAAAATATAGGAAGATGGCGGGAAAGAAAAATAGATGGCATTAATAACATGGACCTGAATATCGAGTTGAGTCAGCTCGAGTATTCATTGAATTCGATCATAAATACCTCCACAAACGTTTAAAATGCCAAGCATTAAGGGATATGCTTAGTGATTTAACCAGACGTGCTAAAATTTGAAAAGGAAAAAATCTTTCGGTTCGGGATTTTCATTCGTGAAACTATTACTATGGACAGAAGGATCCATTACCATATTCAAAAAGAGCACACGGTCCGCCATCTCTCATCCAAATTCAACCAAGTTGATATTCGAGATTTTCTCAAATTACTAAACTAACAGATAAAAAATTTGCCCTTTAAGGATGATGAATTTTATTTCTCCTATATAATATTCCTAATTGGTTAGACCTTTACTTAACAGAAAATAATCGTAATCTTCTTGTGTGATTGAATTCAAACCTGAAATCGAAATTTTTGCAAGAGCTAAACAACAGAAAGCTTTTTTGCGAACTGTTATAGACCTTCAAAAATCTAAACAAGTAAAAGAAACATAGTATCAAGAAAAGTATCAAGTTATAAAAAATAAAAGAATGTGATTTTTTTTTTATTATTAAAATAACAATTCGTAAAAATAATTTTATTTCTCTAATAATAATAACAAAAAAGTTGAATAAGCGAAAAAAAAAGTTCATATTTTCCTAATTTTACCTTTTACCTTGAGTTGACTGGATATGATAAAGTAACTCCGTTATACTGTCTGTTTTTTTCGTCAATACTTTTGAACTCCAGTGACTCATCCTTCATGTGGATGTCATTAATGTAGATACTGGCACATATGAATAGAAGCAGTGCTTGCAACAACCACCACCATCATTGTTAATATAATGGCTGCTGCTATTATTAATACCACGACTACCATTATTATCATCATTTCCATCATCGCCATTTATCATTATCACCAACGAAAATCTTGGTTGATTGTGTAATGGTTACATGAAGAAATTTAATACTAACGATTTTAACAATTTTAATTTTAATTGTCAATAATCTATGGGCAAATCGTCCTACTACATGGATAATGTCATCAATCCGAAAATTTTTTTTCTCCTACACAGTTGTTATCAGCTTCTTAAAGATCGTTTCATCAAAACCAACATCTTCGGAGCAACAACATCTTTGATAAGATTGAAGGGGCTTTAATGTAAGCAAAACTAGTTATAATGAGGCGGTTTTGATCGTTAATATTGCTATTAATACATACATATTTACAACAATCTTTTAAAGCAAACCGCCCTACAGTCTGTCTGTATGATATTACTGATCTGAAACTTTTTTCTTGGCCGCCCACAAAATTCTTGAAAATCACTTCTTCGTATTCATTAATTTCGGTCCTGAAATTGCAGTTTCTTTTAAAAGGTCGCTTTGCTTCAACTAATTATTTGATTTATTAATTATTAATCTGTAAATTTGATTGGCTAACTTAATTTCAATTTTGATTGATAATAGCCAAGAAAGATAACCAATAATTAATTATATCACGATTACATAGATCGCAGTGATGAAAAATGACTAAACGACCTCAAATGATCCAAATGACAAATGACAAGTCATTTGGGTCATTTGAAGTCAATTTTAAATGACATTGTCATTTGTGAGCCAATCATATTGTTTAATTTTAAAATTAAAAATCAGGCGATTCTAAATTATTATCAGCAGAATGTATAGTATGATTTACAGATATAAATTCTAAAGGATAGAAATATCTTCATTATCATCAATCATATTCATCCAATTTTGAATCAATTCCACTCAATATTCAGTTCTGTTAATGGAATTACCAGTTTCTTCTTCAAAGACACCTAAATCCTCTTTCTTCTCCTTCAAAAGATGCCAATCCTCACAATCTAATGATTTATGACGAAACTTTTGACTTTAGTTGTTGACGTGACTAAAGTATTGACTAAAGGTAGGTTCTCATCGAGGCCATTTTGACGATTTGAGTAAAGTAAAAGCCTTTGACGTAATTAAAACCACTTGACGTACTTGACGTAAGTAAAACTCTTGATACGTGATACAAGCAGCAATAATGATAATGATAAAATAGAATTATCAAAAGTTCCAAATTATGTAAAAATGTGTATCCTGGGGATGAATAAAGGATTACTATATCATTGTATGTATATTGCAATGATGCAGAAGAATAAATATCATGGAAAGTTATAATTTGAATTAGAAAGTTTACTTAATTAAATTACTTGACTTTTTTTCCGTATATTTTCTTTCAAAATAAAAAGGCCACTAAATTCTTTTATTATTACATAAAATGTAAAAAATCAAATTGCCTTTAGATACATATGAGTTGCGTTAAACTGATTAACTACAGAATTACATGCAATATGTAGTAATACGCAATACTATTAATAATGTGCTTGAGCTGTATTTAGTGTCTGAGTTTGAGGAACATAAGTTAATCAATATTGGTACTTAGAACGACCTTATAAGACAGGTTTTGGTACATATTTTTGTAAGTTTTAATTTTGTTTTCTATTTTTATCGCTTTTAAATTTTCAAAAGATTTATTTTATTGTCGAATCATGATAAATCGATCACTATAGTTTGGTGATGGTGAAATTGTTCTTTAATATTAAATGTAATTTCGTTTTTTCAAAAAAAATGTTGTACGAAAAAATTATTTGTTACACGTCCGCAAAAAAAAAATAACCGTTCTCATTCATTAAAACAACAAGTCAAAGTTTTATATTTTATGTCTTTATATAATGTCATATTACAGTTTGTTATCACCAGAAAGGACAGAATTTGTAAGAAAAACCAACAAAGAAATGTATAATAATGCTAATGCTAATGTTAATTCTGATAGAGAAAGTAGAAAAGACTATTATTTTTCATTAATTGAAAAAAACAAGGAGCCTTTTGAAAATGAAAAAGAATATTGTAAGCAAGAGTTTATTTACTGGCTTGAATTAAATAATGCAACATATAAAGAAGGTGAACCAAAAGAATGTAACAAATGTAAATTGAAAAAATACTCTGATAGGTTTTGTGAAGGTTGTATCAGTTTACATTTACAGAGTCTTTTCACCACTTGGACATCTGGAAATAACATAATTGATGATTTTATTCAACAATGTCA
>CAJVPN010001832.1:0-11671 GCA_910592215.1 Entrophospora candida
AATTGATTTACATTTACTACTATATTTTTCTAGAACTATACGCACTATACGTATAGTACTGATCTGCCCATCTCTATTCATTACCTTCCCCTTTGCCAAAGTCAGCTAATTTATTTTGCAACCTCTCCACAATCGTCTACGTTTTTCTTCAACCTCTCTTCTTCTTTCTCCAATCTAGCCATCTCCCGCTTGTCCTCTTCATCAAGCTCTTTCCTCTTTCTCCTCAACTTCTTCAACAACATTCCATCCTCCTCCCCTTCTTCGAATTCCTTCAACTTCACTTCTGCCTTTCCATGGTTTACTTTTGCGTCATTTAACTGCTCTTCGATTTTTTCAAACGTAGCCATTTTGTTAGAAAAAAAAAGATTGTAAAATTAATTTTTAAAAAAAAAATTTGGACCAATGATAAATTAGTAGGCACATGACAATGAATTCAAAAGAAAATTATTTTTATTTTAATTCAACCAATACATAAATAATATAAGATAAAAATCATCAGAGCACTTGCATGGGAGGAAAATACTTTGTTATTTACCTGAAAACTAAGTGAATTGGTAATGTTCCAATACAAGGTGGGATTATTTACCTTGTTTCAATGTCAATGAGAGAAAAAACAAAGATTTATAAAACATGTCCTTGAATGTAAATTTGTTCAAACAAAAATGGTTTTTTATTCATTAATTACATTTGCACAAATGAGAATTTTCTTTGTAGTAATAATTAGTAAAAAAAAATAGATCAATATTGTAATAATAAGATTATTTTTCTTCCAAAGGTTTTTGTCTTTTGTTGGGTAATAGCACACCTTCATTCTGCTTTCTTTTCTTAACATTTGTTATTTTTCTTTCTTCTTGATAAATTTCATAAGTAATCTTTTCTTAGGTAAGCTTCCAATGTCTGAGTATCATTTATTTTGAAAATATAAGGAGCAATTTTCTCACCCTGTTCTTTCTTCAGAATACTTCTAATGGTGCTATAATTCTTGGGTTCCATAGTAGACCTGATATAAATTAATTTCATATTAACTATTTTTATATAGGGTAATTCTATCACCTAATATTAAGAGGGTAACAAATGGTGATTTTAATAATAATAATCACATTACTAAATTTTGATCCCTGAAATTCTTGGTAATACCAAATGTTCACTTTGTCTGGTTTTGTTGCAGCATGCCCCATATATATTTATTGGACATGTCACAAGCTGTATTTGAAATTGCACACTTGCACTACACTCTACCCTTAAATAAAGGTCTCAGGCTTTAACTTCCATTCTTTTGAATTTATATCCAAATTTCCACAATGCTTGCAAGTGAATGTTAGTATTAATTTCAATTAATGTTCTGTGAATATAAATATTGTTGAACTTAAATTATTGTCTTGAATGATTTATTAACAGCATTTCCAATTTTCCAGATTATTTGATGATGTATTCTAACTTATTCACAATATGTGTTTCTAGATTCTTTTTTATTTTTTTTTACATTCTGATTTTGTTTAATATAAAAGAGCTTGAGAACTTTTAAGTGATAAAAGGTAATCCATTAGGGAGCATAGATACCACTTTCTTCTACTACCCTATGAAAAATAATGCTGAAATTCCATATCATCAACAGTAAGAAATGAAATAATATTTATTCTTTTATAAATATTTATTTTTGAAGATTATTTATTGTATATATGACTAATTTTTTACACAATAGGTGATAATAAAATAGCCATAATCTTGTCATGATTACAGATAACAGAAAACATCCTGCTAATGATGATGTTGATGAAGAAAATGTTAATAATAATAATGCTGAACAAAAACACAGTAATAAAATTTTTTGAAATTTGTTTTTACAAATTATTTATTTTATTAATAAAATTTATATATGGTAAATAGTTAAAAAAAGAAAGAAGGTATTGTTAAATCTAGCATAAAGACTAGATCTAAATCAAAAAAATAAGTGTAAGAAATTAAGTAGATTATTTATTTTTAATTACATACATATGTATGTTTGCATATATTATCATCAATAAAATCAATTAAAATAAGATAAATTATTCAATAAATTTATGTTAATATAATAGATAATCAAATGAATTTATTCTTTTTGTTAAGGTTGGATAATCAGGATCTGTGCCTTTAGGAGTTTTAGCCATAATATGTATGATGTATTTCCATTGCATTCAATTGATATGAATCATCACAAATAAAAGCAGTTTGATTTTGTTGAAAGAACAATTTATAATTAATATTATTTTCTGTTAATTATTTATATAAATATTTACTTGACATTTTTCAAATGCTGAATAAATAAAATTTTATTACATTATAACTTTGCCATCACTATATCCTTTTTACATATATATAAAACATAAGAAATTAGATAATGTTTAGACTTCAAGTAATACTGAGAAATAGGCAGTTTTTACTAAGTAAATGAAACTTTACCAAGTAGTAAGTAATTTTAGAGTAGTAATAATTTGGAGTGAATAGCTTATACTAAGGAAATAATACCTTTTACTAAGGGATTAGTATTGGTTACTATGGTATTAGTATGGTTTTTTAAATTATTTTGTTTGAAATTTTACAAGGAATTAAAGGGGCTTATAATCTAATATAGAATAATTTTGAACCAATTTGACACGTGATTCCCTACCTTAAATGTGTGTAGCGATAATAAGATTTTTAACCAAAATTGCAATCCAAAAGGATTAAAGTGTATTTGAGAGCTCTAATGATTTTGAATAATTTTAATGTTAATAATTTTCTTATTATCTATATTATTTATATTAATGGCCCAGATAATACAAAAAAAAACTTGTTCAATATATTCATATTTGCCCAAAATTTCATATGACCAGGCAAAAATTTACCCACTTAAATATTAAGTAGTCCTGAATAAGGTTTGATAAAATAAATATAACAAATAAAATATAACACAGTCTAGTAACGAAAAAGGTAAATGTTTGTTACATTTCTTATATTTAGTACACTTTTAGGAAAAAAAATATTTATTTCTTTTTAGTTTTGTAGCTTTATTTGAAATAATTTTTTTTTACATCTACTAATCATATATATATACCACACAAATTTTTTCATCTGAATAATACATACACACATATATAATTGCTTTTTTAAAAAGATCTTTAATAATTTCTTTGTCTTGGTTCAAGTTATGACTTTTCTACGACCTAGAGCATTATTGTTCTTACTTGTTATTAGTATATGTTTTTTCTTATTTTGGCCTAAAACTTTTCAACCAAGAAAATTTTATTGTCCATCAGACGGCACAATACCCAAAAATTCAAATGGTCCCGGGCCTCTACTCGATGCGACAAGATCCTCTATAATAATTGACAACGATGGAAATCCAAGAGAGTATCTTAATGCGAAGGGTTACGTCACTTTTCTTGATTTGTTAACTAAACAACATCAAGCTGTTATAGACCAATTGATAAAAAATGCCAATATTGCAGTGGCAAATAATAGTGTTTATTCGGTAACTTTAAAGGCTCAATTACCACCTTCAGGAGATATTCATGATTATATGTCATTGGCTAGGTATTTTTGGCCGGATCCAACAAAATCTGATGGACTACCATATATTCGTAAAGATGGCTACTCAAATCCTGAATTTTTCACTGTGGAAGATTATACTTACTTGAGAAAAATGTTTAGAGAAGTTCAAGATTTGGGATTTGCTTATCATTTTACCAGAAATGAATCATATGTTGAAAAAGCTATATTCCGTATAAAAGAATGGTTTTTAAATGAGGAAACAAAAATGAATCCAAATCTTAATTTTGCAGGTTTCAGGAAAGGTCAAGCTACAGGTTGGAAGACTGGAGTTTTAGATTTTCATCAAGTATTCAGGTAAAGATTAAATTTCCAAATAAATGTATATTATATTATATATGAATTTTATACAAATTTATAAACATTATTTATTTATAGGATGTTACAAGGAATGAGACCTTTGAGAAATTCACATCTTTGGGATAAAAATGTTGATAAAGGATTACATATTTGGCTTTCAGAATATTATACATGGCTTATAACATCAAGATTGGGAAGACAAGAATCGAAAGCTAAAAACAATCATGGAACATTTTATGATGTCCAAGCATTGTTTTTATTAGATCATCTTGGTAAATATGATGAAGCTAAAGAGTTTGTTCTAAGAGCTTTGATAAGTCGTATAGAAAATGGAATTCTTCCAACTGGAGTACAACCTTTCGAAACTGAAAGACCTACAAGTTGGTTTTATTCAATTTTTAATTTACAAGGTTTATTCATGCTTGCAGAAAGAGCCGACCATTATGGAGTAGATGCGTGGAATTATGTTGGATCTAGGGGTCAGAGTATACAAAGAGCAGTAGACTATCTATTACCTTTTGCTTTGAAAGATGGAGAAGGTTGGCCATTCCCTAATATTAAAGGATTTGAAATGAACGAATATGTTAAAATATTAGAGTTATCATACATAATTTATAAAGATAAGAAATACCTTGAAGCAATAGAAGTCCTGAGACCAAAGGCTAAAGCTGAACAAGCAGCTGGTTTAAAACTTGCAAAATGGGAAGATAATTATTTATGTGATTTAGCATTATTAACAAATAGAGATCTTTGGACTTGTTTGTATTAAAAAAAAAATTAGAAATGTTGTTATAGTTGTGTTGTTTTTTTTTTTTAGAATAAAAAGGCTTTATTATTTTTTAATTTGTATAGATATAATAATAAAAAAAACTAATATATTATTAATGTTGATCACCGTTTGAATTTTTTTATTTTCCAAAATGTTCATTTTAACAATGTTAAAAGACACGATACATATTCAACCATATAATTTTCATAGACCTAAATTTGATGCATTAGGCGATGAAATTAATAGAATTTATGCAAACAAGGTAAATAAAAAAAATAATCTATTGATTAAGAAAAGTAAATGAAATGCTAATTTTATCAAAGGTTGTTCAAGGAGTTGGATTATGTATTTGTTTATTTGATATATTAAATGCAAGTGAAGAGATTGTTCATTATGGTGATGGAGCAAGTTACGCTAGAGGTAAAAAAAAATTAAAAAAAAGCTTTTTGAGAAAAGAAAAAGTAATTAATATAATATTATTTTATTAATATATAAGTGGTATTTAGATTAGTTGTATTTCGTCCATTTATTGGTGAAATAATTGAAGGAAAAGTTTCAAGTAATACATCGGAAGGTGTAAAAGGTTTAAGGAAAATGATATTTGTTAATTAAATAATTATCACATACATAAATACAAATATATTTATTATAAATTTGATGAAAAAAAAAAATTAGTGAGCTTAGGATATTTTGATGATATATTAATTCCGACAAATCTAGATGATTTTTGGAGATTGTAAGTTATTAAATATTTTTTATATAAATATTTTGCGTATATATATATTATTACAAATATAACCAATTTACGAATTAATAGTGATTATAATTTTCAAGTCTGGGTGAGACTATGGGATAGTCATATACCAGATAATATGTGGAAGACACCAGAAGATAAATATTTATACATGTACATGGATAAAGATCAACCAATAAAATTTCGTGTTATTGAAGAAAAATTCACTGATACTGGATCAAAAGGTCCACCGCCCAAAAGAACAGGATCTATAGCCGGACAACCGGTCCCAACACCAGCTCCTTCATCATTACCATCAGATGTTATGATAGTAGGTAATCGTAATAATAGTGTTACTAATAGTGTTGTTGGTGCTAATAATAACAGCCGTAATAGCAATGTTAATTTTAGTGGTGGTGGTAGTGCTGTCGTTGGCAATAATAATATTGGAGTAAATATTGGCAAACAAGCACCTTATGAATTGATTGGATCAATTGCAGAAGTTGGACTTGGTCTTACTTCTTGGAGTTGGGGTTGACGATGATAACGATGATGATAAATGAATTGGAATATGGTGACCTAGTATTTTTCTGATTCAAAATAATCTTGAGAAGTGATGATAAGATTTTTGATTCCATTTATTTTATTTATTAAATAAAATACATTTAAGATTTTTTCTTTTTTGATAAATGAGTTTATAACTTTAGATTATCCAAAAAATATCAGTTATTTTAATTAACAACATATAAATAAATTTTACGCAAGGATGTTAGGATATTTGCCTTCGCTACTACTACCTTTAGTTATCAATGACAACTAGCACAGATTCAATAATTCCTTAAAAAATAAGCTCGTCGTAAAACCTTTAGCTTATTTCAAAAATTGTATTAATGATGACAACATGACCATCGAAATATTAATGATCATATAAAAAATAAAATTAGAATGGCTTTATTTTTATTCCTCTAATAAATAATCAAGATTAGTAAATGGCATATAATAATAATATTGGAGATCATCTAATCAATGTCAAAAATGCACAACACATTAAGACATTACGAGTAAGTTTTCCCGTTGCAAAGCTTCTAACCAATTTAATAATATAACAAACAGTTAACATGTGAGAAAAATTCTGAACGCATTTGGGCAACAGCTAAGCACATATGCAAAAATATTAACAGAGGAAATTCAATGAAGCAGGTTTTGACACTAATACAAAAATATTTAGAAACATTTTGATCGCTTTTTTGACTTTCCTCGAAAGAGTAAAAAATAAATACAAAGAACATGACGTGATTATTTTAGGTACCATTATATAGTAAATACACCAAGTAAACGAAAAAACAATGATCATAGCGAGTTAAGTGATCCAAATATATACCGAACCAGGCTTAGAAATTCCAAAATTTCTTAATTGACGCTCATAAAAAACATCACTCCACTACAAAGAGTAGCATATAACTTGTCAAAAAATCAAGTTTCACAAACTCCATGGAGCTTGCACTTATAGATCTTTTATTAACGAGTTCTAATGCTTTGACATAATTTAAAAACAAGTCAAAGATTTATATATATATATATATATATATTAAAAACAATTTATTTTTAAATGAAATATTTATAAAAAAAAAAAAAAAAAAGATAATTGTTTTTTTTAATAACTATATAGTATAATAAATAAATCGACACATAATTATTAATTCATTACATAAGGCAGCGTAAAGGGGTCAAAATCCTAAATTTAGTAATAATTGTTTTGACTAAACTTGACTTAACATGTATGACTAAATAATTTATTAGGTTAGCCAAATGTTACTTGTTCAATGAGAACTAGGCAGTGAGAGAAAGATGAGATTATTATTGTTGGGATGTATGATGTGTTTGATTTTTGTTGAATGATTCTTATTGAATATATATATATATATATATATTTATATTTATATAAATATAATAATAATAATTCAAATAAATTTTTTTTTGATATTTTTAAATTGCTCTTTTTCAAAAGTGTGCTTACTATGAGACAAGAATAAATGATAATGAAATTTGAAAAGATAAAAAATGTGTGTGTGTGAGTATGATAAATAATACATTGAAATAAATAGATAATTCTATAATAAATGTTTTTTCTTTTCAAAATATAAAAAAGATGCGTTAAGATTTTTTTAATTATTGTGGAAATTATATATATCCTTTATATATAAAGTCTTTGAATTTTTGATATACACAAAAATTTAGTTAAATGTCAATCAAGGTAAAATATCATCAGGACCACGATATATTGCCATTATGTTTGCAGCGAATAAAATAAACATGAATTTAACCCATCTCCAAATCAATCTACAAAGTAAATAAACATTTCTTGCCCATCTTATCCAAAACCATTCTCTTCTTATTATCTCGTCAGGTTCAAACTCTTCTATAAAGTAGAATTCATCATCTGATAAATGATCTAATTTTGACATTCTTTCATCATCATCATCATCAAAAGCACCGCCACGTGATCCAGGTAAGAAAAATTCAGATAAATCTTTTTCTGATAATGCCGGTGAAAAAAGCGGCGACTCGTTACCGTTTTCAGTTCTTTTCTGATCACGTTGAAATAATGTTAGTTCACGAAACCATTCATTTTCCAATTCGGATAATAAAGTTCTTTTAATTTTTCCATCTAATGCACCTCCACTTGGATGGGTGAGACTTGTTGTTGGTGTTTGAGGAGCAGCACCGAATAAAGATCTCATTGCATCAGGATTACTTAACCTTCTTAGAGAAAAAGAATTTGATCTTGAAGCCGATCTTGACCCCGGTCTTGAATACATACTTCCTGATCTTAAACTAACAACTTTTAAACGTTCATATTCTAAAGTTTCCTCTAATTCATCGATAAGTTCTGTTTGTTGTTTAGATTGTAATTGCAGCATTTCATAATCTTTAGATTCCTCAATTAATTGATTACATTGATCTTGTAAAATATCTAACTCATTTGTGATTTTAGCCAATTTTTTTTCAGTATCAACCTTTTGCCTTTCAATATGAAGATTTTGTTCCTCTAATTCGGCCACTTTGTTTACTAAACCTTCAATAAATTGTTCGTTTTCTGATGATTTTTTATTATATTTTAATTGCCAAAAATCTGATTTTTGTTTTTGAATCAATCGTTCAGTTTCTTTTTCAAGATCTTCGATTTTTAGAGTTGCTTGTGAATAGACTTCTTGATAATGTTGTGAATCAGATTCCAATTTACGAATTTTTGCTTTGTCGATTTTATCAGTTTCATTATATTCTTTTATCACTTCATCAAGTCTTGTTTGAAGATCCTGATTCTTTAACTCCAATTCTTTAATAATCTCAAGTTCCTTGAAAGTTAACTTGGGTTGTTGATTCTGTTGATGATCACGTTTACTGTGAGATCTTTTAATTGGAGATATCGGTGAAGATACATCATAAGAACTGCTCCAACCACTATTTGACTCGTTGTCACTTAAATCATAATCATCATCTTCGTAACCAGAAGGATCCAGTGAACTGCTTGGAGGAGCTATCGGAACAGCCAATGGTTTTTTGGTTGCATTAGCTTGTAAAGTAAAAATGGTATCCTTTTGTCTTTGTCTTTGTAAACTTTGTAATTGTACAACTAATCCTTCATATTTTGATTTTAATGTAATATTATTCTCTAAAAGGCTTTTACCAATTTCTGCTGCCAACGTAAGATCTGTTTTTTTTTTTTTTTTTTTTATCAAAACACAAAATCAATTAAATTTTTTTTTAAAATTTTTTTTAGGTATTAAAAAGAAAAACAAGCAATTATTACCTCTTTCTTTTTCTCTTATAATACCATAAGCTTCTTTTACTAATGCAGTAAGTTCAGCTGGAGTTCTACTTGCAAACGAAGCAGATAATGTAGGCGAAGGCAAAGGACTGAATGCAGGAGTGTTAACGCCTGAATAACTTATTGGCATATCTATGGACAATTTTGATTTTAAACGTGGTGTTTGTGGTGCAGACAATATCATCTTTGGAAAAATTTTAATTCAAAAAAAAAAAAAAAAAAAACTAAAAACTAAAATTAAGTGTTTTTTATGGTTTTTTTTTTTTTTGCAAAGGAGAATTTTTATATATATAAAAAAAAAAAAATCAATTTGACAAAGAAAAAATGATATAATATATAATTAATAATAAATAAAATTTTCAATTATCATATGGGTCATACTACAGACAAAGTTAGCATGACGCCACAAGGAAATTGCAGGGGCCTTTAATAATAATAACCAGTTTATCAATTACATGAACAATTGATTTCGACAATCAAATAAGAGTCGGACAAGAATATAATAACCATATTGAAGAAGAACTGAAAGAGCTTAAAGAGGTACAGGAAGTTAGGAAGATTGGACTGGGGAAGCGAGACGGTGGTGATTCTATTACGTGAAGCTCTCTGATATTCTTCTTGAAACACATTAACCCCTAAAATTCTTTGACATCATTGCAGGAGTCTCATATATAAATAATAAATAAATATTAAATAAAACAATGTGAATCAACGACATAAGTTTTAGTGTTGAAATGAAATGAAAAGTGTAAAAATACTTTTCACACTGATTTTGCATATGAAAAAGGATTTTTGACACCCAAAAAAAGAAAAAAACTTCTTCAACAATAATAATCATAAATCAATATACAGTTAATTTATATAAATATGAAAAATAGATTCAAGTAATCAGCTGTTAGTAACACAAAAAATATTATTTTGATAATAATACTTCGAGTCACAATAATAACTATAATAACTATTTATACAATTATTGCTCCTATATATAAGGAATTTATCAAAAAAAAAAAAACTTTTTTGTTGATGTAATTATTATAATAATAATGTATGAGGAAGAAAGAAAGATGGTATATGGAGATGATTAGGAAGATCTTTACTATTCTTTCATCTTTGCTGATAGATTGTTATTATTACCATCAAATGAGTGTCTTATTATGTTTATATGACATCGAAATTTAATTTTCCAAGATAATCTCCCTAATTAAAATTAAACAAATATTTTTGTTTTTCAAGTCTATTTCTTTAGCTAGATACGATCTTGTTTTAATATTGAAACTACAAATAAACCTTAAAGAAGAATTACACAAAATTCATATAAACAAACTTCCCCCGCAATTTAATTTTTTCATGCTTTTTGGTTTGTTTACTTCTTGTGTGATTATTTGCTTATCAATTTTTAAATTAATTAAAAACTTCCCACCCCTAATTTAATTGGTAATAAGACGTGTTTATTATTATAAACATGGAGGATCAATAAATATTAATCACGTGAAGTAAATTTTAATCAATCAAAATTATTACTTCAATTATCTGGGGGGAATCAGCGACTTGCTACTTTATTCAAAACTCGTGGTCAGTATCTTTAATATCAAAATCCCTGGAATCAAAGTTTCCAATAAAGTTAACCTGTCATTTTATTATGGATATAGTTATGTTTTGCAGATTAAAAAATAGTATTTATTTTGATTTTTTGAATTTAAGCATCTTCTGCGATCACTTTTATACCTTGTTCTCAAAGTATCAATAAAGCTGCTTCAGTGCAAATAGATTAAACGCAAATTGGCGATGATAAAACAACAAAAACAACAAAAGAATAATAAGTTTTAATTTAATTAAGCGCTTCATCTAGACGGACCATGTGGTACAGCATTTGACGTCTTAAACATAGTGGACACAGCATAATTAAAAATCTATTTTTGTATATTTATTTGTTGATCAAGCTTACCAGTGTTGTACATGCCTAATATTGAGCGGACATGGACACTGTCCAAAAATGTCCGCTCATTTTCTTAAATGTCCCGGACCAGTAGTACAAACCACAAGTTAAACGTGAGACCACCTTTATTAACTCAACATATTATTAAAACAATATAAAACTAAACCAAATCAATTAAAAAACGTTTTGTAAACATGCGTTGAAAAATTAGGAGAGAAGGAAGGGAAGAAAAAAATGGTTTCCAAACAAAAAGGATTGAATAATTCAGCATTTAATTAATTAAATGATTCTATATTAATAATCCAGAGCCTTTCTTTAGAGTAGAGGCAGAAAGTTAATATAAAATTTATTTTTTTACAAATAATTCATTTGTAATAAACATTTTCATAATTTAAACAAATTAATTATTTTAAAACATTTTTATGGTCGGAAATTAAACAGTAGGGTTTAACCTCCATTCGGTTATCAGAGTGGTTAAAGCAAAGATTTTTTTTTTAGATATTTGTTTTAGTAAGAAAGCAAAGGTTTAATTTTTTG
>CAJVPN010001833.1:0-11667 GCA_910592215.1 Entrophospora candida
TTATTAATAGTAGTAGCATTTGCAGCAGATAAGGAAGGTGAAGGTGTTGTTTGTTGTTGTAGTGAATTAGATGTAGGCGTAGGTGACGATGGCTGCGATGATGGCGTATTTGTAGCAGAAGTTGATAAGATGTTTGATATTCCAGTAGCGTTTGATGGTGGGGTCAAAACTTCCTTATTTAACAATGGTGATAATGCTGGAGGCGATTTTTTTTTAGTTTCTTCAATTTCAGAGATCGCGATTTCTGGAGTAGAAGTCGTTGAAATGGTTTCTTGTTAGAAATCATTATTAATACTTATGTTGTTGTTATCATTTATAAATGACTTGTTCACCGTCAGATCAATCGTTCCTTTTTTTTTTTGAAATATAATATAATAATGCTTTCTATTTTGTCGCGTAACAAAATTGTTCTCCATCAGATCAATCATTTAACCCTAGATCCTTTTTCTTTTTGAAAAAGAAAAAGAAAATTAACTAATGTTAAAACAACAAAACAACAACAACAACAACAACAATATCATTATTCTATTTTGTCGCGTAAACAAGATTTTTCACCATCAGATCAATCGTTCAACCCTAGATACCCTAGATCCTAATGTTTTCTGTTTTGTCGCGTAATAAGATTGTTCATCAACGGATCAATATAATAATAACAATATGAATAGCTTTATGAAATATTCGTAATTCAAAAATTCCAAAATTCATAATAATTACGAATACCCTTATTCGTTACTATCACTCTTATTTATTTATTTTAATTACTTGTAATTATTATATCATTAATATAATTTGTATAATTAATAAATAAATATCTTATTAAATCATTATTACTACTATTACTATTACTTGAATATCCAAATAATCCAAGTATCCAAAATGATTGCAAACATCCATAATGATTACGAAATGAATTTAAATACTGTATATTCGAATATTCGTAAATAGATTGATATCAAAAAGCATTGATTTTGGTTAGAAATATTAGTTGCAAGAACCACATTGTGTTGCATGATGAATTAGAAAAAATCGAAAGAGTCCAAGCAGGATTTTTAAGAAAATTGAGGATGGTAAAAATTTTACTTTAATGAAGAAATTGACTTGGCACATATCACATTTCTTGCTGCTAATAAATTACAAGGAAAAGTTGGTTGCAAAACCAAGAAATGAGGTGGGTTTAAAAGAGTTAGAAGGCTACACCGAATAAGAAAAAATGCAAATTTCGAACTGAAAAGGGAAGAAATGCAAGACACTTACAAATTAGAGAAAGCCGAAATTGGAAAGGTACTCTCAGATAATATTCTAGATTTTTGATAAATACTTGAATTCAAAGAAAGAGGGGGTTTTTACATAAAATTATATGCATGACAAAATAATAAACAAATATCCCAAGGTGTTAAACAAAAATGAATTGAAAAGAATGTTTTACCTTGCTGGTGAAGGCTTTAAATCAAATCGACGGCATCGTTTACTTTTATTAGAATAGCTTGAATATTCAAAAGGCTTTTATTAAAAAACATAAAGTGCAGCAGAAGAATTTAAAGTTCATGAGTTTGCTTGTTTGCGGGTCAAAAATTCAATCAAGAATTAGGGCAAAATAAAGAACTAGGTAAACAAATGAATTTGATTGATTTCAATAAACACAATCACAAAAATTTAGAATTTATTGAAAGAAATTTATAATGACTCCCGCAATAAAGAACTTATCGAAGCAGGAGAATTTCCTCTTATCCGCTTTAAAAATATTGAAAATATTAGAAAAAAACAAGCCTTAGAGAAAGTTTTACTATGAAAAGTAAGGGAATGGGATTTGTCGCCCACGAAACTGAAAAATTGTCAGACCCGTGAATTAATGCGGATACCGCCCAACCAAAGAAATTCTTTTGGATAAATATTATTATTGATTTTGGCACCTTCAATTTTGCTTTATTGGCTTCGCTACTGATTCCGAAAAAATGTAGGTTGGGCGGAAAAGGAGTGTATATATTAGTAAAAGAAATGGTGATACAATTGTATGTTTCACACAGCTTTGACCCTGTAATTTCTTTGCGACATAATAATAATAATAATAATAATAATGTTTGTCTGTCCCATACATACCAAGAAATATAGAAAAAGGGCTGAAAAATTTGCCCGAGTTAGACCAAATCCGACTTATCAAGTGACTAACTTTATCGAGTTTATCTGCGTATTATGTGAATATTTTACCCAAATTAAGAAGATATTCACGTTTCTCAAATCTTCAGCACATGAGCTCAATTGACTTTCAACTTGGCATTTCCTTTTTGAGGAATGACTTGATACATTCTAGAAAATAACATTTTTCTATATGGAAAAAGAAAGTTTTAATTTAAGTGCAAAATTTGTATTACAGGGCTCATTATTATATTATTTAGTAATAATAGTAATAGTAAACAAAAACAATAAAACAATAGTAATAGTAATAATAATAAATTAATATTTGTATTAGCATAGAAAAACCACCCGATGGAAATTTTGTTACTGCGTGCATAATTAAAAAAAAATTTTTTCTCCTATTCTGGTGACAATAATAATAATTATAAAGCTTGCTACGACTATTACATTCTTCTATAAAAAAAAAAATTAATTTCAAAAATAGTATATATAGTCTCGATTATACTTTTAATTCCACAAAAAATCAGTTATTATTCAAATCAATCAATCAGTCAATCAATCAATCAATCAAATTTCAACTTTAATACAATATGTTTTTTACAAAATTTTTAATAAAAGATTATAATAGAGCAGAAGAATGTGACGATGGTGATGATGTTACAATTGATATTTTTGTATCAATTTGCAAATATCTTGATTCTTACGAATTGTTAAAGTTAGAATGTGTTTGTACAAAATTCTGTGACTATTTACGTTCAAAACGTCCAGCTATTGAAATGTTATGGAAACATTCAAGAAATGATGATGATGATGATAAAACTTTGAGTGGAATGTCAGAAAGAGATTACGCTAAATTATTGTGTATTAAAAATGGATGTCAAAAATGTAGAGAAGTTAATGACGTTTGTGTTTATTTTATACCAAGAGTACGTCTTTGTAAACCTTGTTTAGCACAAAATGTATTCAGGTAATAATATTTATAATTTTATTAATATTTTAGTTAATAATATAATAATAATAATAAAATTAATAATATTTTTTTTAAAATATAGAGAGAAGGATTTTATTGATTGTAATAAAGATATTTTAAAAGCAATTCCTACAGTATGCCATCAAGACCCTTGGGGAAAAGGAGAAAAACACTATTGGAAACTCGATTATTATAGAATGGAGAAATTGTTTGAATTGTCAGGCGATGATGAAAAAAAATCCAAATTACTTGAAGAGAAAGAAAAAGAATCAAAGTTAATAATTAAAGATGACGAGGAAAGACATAACAAAATAATGAAAAAGATCATCATTATGAACAATAAAGAGAAAGAAGATACTAATATAATAAATTCACATGATATTGAAGAAACTGAACAACTAATGATAGAATTAGCTACCAGGTTATCATTAGGTGAAACTGTAAATCATTATTTGTTCTCAAACGGGGAAAACGAAATTGAAAGTGATGATAATGGACCTAATAACGACGACAGTCTTGATTCCTCCATTGATTCGGATTCCAATGATGATGATGTTGATGATGATGATGATGATGATGATGATGATGATGATGATGATTACCTTGGATTAAATTTAGGATTAAGAACAAGATGGGATATTATTCGAGAAGCTCAGATTATTCAATCTTTTAATCAAGAATCGCCTGATGATGATGATATAGAAGAAAGTGACGACGATGATTATAACTTTATAGCCGAATCTATTTTAAGAAATTCATATATGAATTTTACTTCTTTATTTTCCAATGATGATCATTTTCCAAATCCTGATGACTCTGATCTAACACCACCAGGAACAATTATGCAATTACCATCAATAAGCAATATTATTAATGATGATGTTTCTCCATTTGGTCATTTAAATTTTGGCGGAGAATCCTCAATTACTCTTGGGCTTTTGTATAGAGGCTTGTCCTTGTCACCTAGAAAACAACGACAAAAGTTCATTTTATCTTGTCTAAAAGATAGAACACGAACATATCAACGATCACCATCAAACAACTCTATTGAGATATGGCATCCTATCTATGAATTTCTTGATTTACTTCCATCATTTATAAATCCACAATTTTTCATTGTCAATAATAAGAATTGGGTGAATAAACATATTGTACCTAAACTTTTACAAGAAGCAACCAACGTACAACGAAAAGCTAAGTTAGTTGGTGGTCCTGGTCATATCACAACAGTTAAAGGTGCTTTGAATCATGGCAAATTAAAGGATTCGCCTGTATTTTTTTGTGTTCTATGTAATATACACAGATTGAATACTTACGAAACTATACAAAATCATTTAGCTAGTAATCATGATCATGATGGTGATGGTGATGGTAATAATATAGGCGTAGATAGTGATATTGTTGTTGACCATTTTGATGAAGCCTTCTTATAACTACAATTAATTAATTATTATTATTAGTTATTATTTTATAAAGTAGAATAATTTAAAAAATTTTATTATTATTATATTTTTTTATATATGTATTATAGCAAATTATTAATCATCACTCGTGTATACTATTTCTTTTTTGTATTTCCTTACTATAAATAAACAAAAAATATTATTAATCATGAAAGCAATTCCATTGTCTGGTTTTGTTGTATTTATATATGCTTTAAATTTCGTCGACGATCCCCAAAAATCAAAAATTAATATTAATAATATAAATTCAGAGTTAGACGGTTGATAAATAATAACGTCATGCATAGTAAATAAATAGATAACCATGATGAAATTGTCACATCACTAATAAAAATAAATATGAAAGAAAATTAATTTGTCTTAACAAAAAAAAAAAATGATTCTGGAAAAAAACAATAATCAAGCACATCAAGAACAAGCGATACGAGAAACAAGAACATCAAGATACAATAAACCGATGGCAAAAATAACAGCTCTTGATCATTTATCATTGTCACAACGTATGATGCGAATTTTCAAAGGAATGCCACCAGAAGGTTATCCGTTGGCTATAGTTATTGTTGGAGGATTAAGCGGCGGTGTATTTGCACTTACACACAGTTATTTGAAACATCGAAAATTGTCAAGAAATTTAGATTAAAGTTTCTCTTCTCTTGAAAAGAGAGAATCTTCTTGTTAAAATAAAAATAAAAATTTTTCTTTTTGTAGTATTTTTAATTAAATTTTTTTTTCTACAAAATATTTTCGAATTACAAATGAATGTATCGAAAAAAATATATTTTTACAAAGAACGATAATTAAAATTAGTCTATACAAATAAAAATAAAAGGTACTAAAAACTCTCAAATATCTAATTGTTTCATACACACACAAATATCATTACACACACACATACATTAAAATTAAGTGTTACGAGGTTTACAAACAATGCTAGAATTATCAGTTTGACATATTAATACACCAGGACAATTTCTTGTTACTATTTTACCATTATCACAAGTTTCGAATGCTGGACTAGTGCCAGATTTAACACATGTCATTGATCCATTAACCTTGCAACCTTTATTGTTGTTGTCGTCATTTGATGGTGTTTCAGTTGGCGCGGCTGGTTCAGAAGTTGATGATGTTGTTGGGGCATCGGGTTTTGATGGTTTTGTAAGCTTTGGTTTCTTTGGCTTATCATTGTTGTTATTATCACCACCAATGTTAAGGTTTAAATTTGCTTTGACATCTTTTGCAAGTGGGCCGGATCCTTTTGCATTGCCGGTATTAGCATCATCACCTTCAGGTGTTATTATTTTAGTGAATAAAGGTGGGAAATTTGCTTTTGTAATATCAATGATTGGCAATGGTTTTGTTGAATTTCCGACAATTTTAATATCAGCACAATTTTGATAAAATTCACGATTACCAACGGCATTTATCCAAGACCAAGAGAAAATACATTTGCCAGGTTTATTACAACTGGGGGCACTATCGGGTATTTTAACTTTCCATCCGGTAAAGAAAATATCAGGACAAGTTTTATGATAAGTTGCTATCTTTGTGTAAGTATCACCACCATCATAACTCAATGCAAATTCGCACTGTCCACCATTGTGTCTTGCTTGATCAACCGAGGGGTCTGCTTTCGATGGATCGGGAACATTTTGATTAAAGAACTTGACATCAATCACTTGACCGGCTTTAAATGTTGTAACAACTTTTTTATCAGCTGGATAACCGCCACATGGAAATTGTTTCTTGGGACATGATCCACCACCATTCAATGGAGCCATTATACATTCTAGATCTTTAATTGCTGCATTAGGGTTTAATGGATGAGCTCTTGGAGGAGGGAAGGACATGGTTGTGTGTGCACTAACTGAAGCTACCAATGCTGTAAGAAAAGCAATTCCAATAGAAAACTTCATTTTTGGAGAAGAAAAAAGATGATTGTGGTGTGTGTGTTTGGAAAAGAAAATTTGTATTTTATAAGAGGATTAGAGAGAAGTTTTCTACTAGCCTGCTAGTTAAAAAATAATGTGTATGTGTGTTATAAATATATTATATATATTATAAGCCCAGCCTGGGGTTTTATTAGAAAATTGAGAGAACGAGTGCGTACGATATTTTAGATATTTGTAGAGAGATTAGTACCTGATTTGTATGTGAGAATTTCCCTCAAGGTAAAAAAATGATGTATTTATATATTTTACAATTCATAATTTAATATAAATATTTATCCTATATTAAGAAATTTATATTTGATTTGAAACCTTTTTTTTTCACACTAGAAATACAAAACCGGCCGTGAAATAAACAATACATATATGCGATTCGATCTCTCAAGCAAATAATATGAATTATTTTTATTTCCTTTGTTGACCAAAACTTTAATAGTTATTATGGTAAAATTAATATTAATATTATTCTATTTTGGTAAAACTCAATGTGAATGTTAACAATTTGGGAATTTTATTCTTTGTTAGGAATTTGCAATTTAACACAAAGACTATAAATAAAGATTAAATTTTTATTTGTGTTCTGAAACCAAATCATTGTCGCACAAAATAAATTTTTGTATTCTATTATGAACAAAGTCATTAAATTCCATTTATTGTATTTGTATGCCACGATTTTCGGCCAAGACTGTATCAAATGATGATTACCCGGATTAGTAATAAATGCAAAATTAATATCTTATCTACGTAGATTATTTGATAAATTGTGGAGTTTTATTCAATAATATAAAAAAAATTCGAATAATTAATCAATTAATCAATATTTTCAAATTCCAATCAATTCAAGCATTTTTTAATATTAAAATTCAATTCTTCTAATAAACATTATTCTAGTCGATATTTCACCAATGCAATTTCCAAACCTTTTATTCAAGTATTAATTTGTCCTTGCTTTTCTTTTTTCAACTCTCTGGAACTAATGATTAATCGTATTCTTGTAGCCTCAGGAGTACCACTATTAATATTAATATTGTTGTTGTAGTCGTTGTTATTATCATAACTATGATTATAAATGGAAGATTGTCTAATACAACTATGGCTGTTGGTTTTTTTATGAGTTCTTTTTACTCTTTTATTTAGAGAATAATTTGCTAATAAAGATGATCTACCACTTTTCTTATTGTATTCGTCTGAACTAGAACTTTCTTCTTCTGTCACAAATTCCATGACCTTCTCAATAATTAATTAATTAGATGTCGAATTATTTGAATAGATGAATTTCTTATCAACCAATCAAATTCACTCATTCATTCATTCATTTACCTCTTCGTAATTAAAACTTGAATTAGAAAATATTCGATCTTCTTGGATTATTTCTTTCTTTCTCTTATCTTGTTGTGATAAAGGTTTTAAATATCCACTAAATCCATGAATAAGATTGCCACCTTCTTCCAAGTATGAACTTTCATTTGTATAAATCTTTTTTTCAATCGTCATCTAATAAGCAGCACACTATTAATAATAGATTAAAATATTAATTAGTAGAAAAAAAAAAAAAATCTTACTAAACTATCTTCTAAATTTTCCCTTCGTTTCATCAATTCATCAAGTTCTGCTTCAGCTTCCTCATATACCTGTCTAGTAACTAATGGCGGTGTTGTGGTCGTTGTTGTGGTCGTTGTTGTTTTTAACTTAACAAATGAAATAAAATAAAATATTATTATTATAACACTAATTGACGAAAATAAATAATGCTTGTTTGGAATTTTTCATATACCAAAATATTATCACTAACATCAGGCATTTTTATTTTATTTTCTTAAAAATGATTTTTTTTTTTATGTTTATGTTGGAAATATTGTGAAACAATGACATCATTATGGTTGTTATCATATTATCATGTGATATAAACGTTGATTTATTAGGATAACCTATCAAATGGCTAATGCTAATGATATTAATTATTACAAATAATACCTACATTCATGCCTTTTAATTTATCTCTACAAATAAATACTAATTCCCTAGTGCTAGATTCGTTAATATTAGACAATTTGAAAATAAACAACACCATTTTCCACCATTAGATTATCATTGATTGGATGATGATTAATGTGTGGGAGTTTTTTAATTTATAAATATAAATGAATTATTTTACCTAAACCATTTGCATAAGATAAAACGCATGTTTAGAAATAATAAAAATTCTCTACAATGATCTGTTTGTCTGTTTTAGCATGATCAATTATTCTCATGTTTTCATATTAAATTTTAATTTCCCAATTAAAATGTTATAAAACAACTAGATCTTGACTATTCTAATGGTTGTTGTTTTGTTGCTATAAGATTTATAAAAAAATCGGGGCCAAGAAAAAAGACCTTAACAAAACGTGACCTTACAGAGTGTGTATCATATGGTAGCAGTTAGTATTAGTTAATTAAAATAGTTAAATATGGTTCTGCAACTAGGAGGTTGCAACTTGCTGTAAGCCTGCAACTTCAATCATTATAAACTGATCAACACAAAAAAAAAAGATTTAACATTTGCCGTGTCATGATCTCCTTCCAAAACTCGCAAGTCGTGCGACTTTCTCGTCGATTGTCTCCTTTTGCGTCTAGCCGCGCCTGGTCTTTTCGGTTTTTGGCGCGATCAACGTTTTCACCATATTTAGCAAAGAATGTGTCGTACGGCAAATGTTTTGTTTTATAAAACAGGTTACAATTGCAATTGAAACCAAAAAACCTAATTTTTTGGGAAGGAATTTTTTTTGTTTTCGTCAAAAAAAATTTTTTTATACGTGATTCTTTTTCTTTCTTTGATGATCAATGAATGTGAATACCTTTTTTCCACATGATGAACAATTTATCGTGCAATAGCAATAAATATCTTTTTCTCCAACCGAAGAGAACTGTTGGTAAGAATAAAAAATTTGTTTATTATATTTAAGAGCTATTTAATTTCAATAATTGAATTCATTGTTGTTTTTTGTTATTTATTTATTTTGTCATATATATATGCTACTTTTTGGTGATGGCGAAGCATCTTTCTTTTTTTTCGTTTAATATTTAGTTAGTGCATACTGTTGATTTGTTTATTTTACTTTTATAAGAAAAGCATCAGTCTATTATTAAAACCATTTTTACTATTGTTATCACTTGTCCTGTTTTTTTGGATTGTACCATTGATTTGTTTACTTTTTAAGAAAAGTGTTATGCGTTTAGTTTAATTAATTTTCTATTACTAAAAATGCTAAAAAACATTTTACGATTTACACAAATCATCATTTGTCCTGTTTTTTTTTGGAACGTACCATTGATTTAGAAAAGCATTATTATGTGTTTAATTAATTAATTATTTGTTTATTACCCAAAAATGCTATCACATGTCCCGTTTTTTTTTAAGAAAAGCATTATGCATTTACAATTGAATTGATTATTTGTTGTTACTAAAATGCTTTGACCACGTCTGTACATTCATTTTGCAAAGATGGATTGTAAGGTTTGTAAATCTTGACTTTAACACTTACTTTTGATCAAACCCGTCTATAATTATTGAATAATTGATAAAACATTCATTTTGCAAACTTGATTTGTAAATTCATAGACCTTGACTTTAACACTTACTTCAATAAACCCGCCTATATGATTATTGAATAATTGATAAACTTTCATTTTGCAAGCTTCATAGATCTTGTCCAACACTTACTTCGATCAAATCCTCCTATACGATTATTTAATAATTGATAAAGTGTTAATTAAATATATTTTACAAACAGCTTCATAGATCTCGGCTTTAACACTTATTTCGATCAAACCCACCTATATGATTATTGAATAATTGATAAAACGTTCATTTGCAAAACTTGATTTGCAAACTTCTTAGATCTTGTATTTAACACTTACTTTGATCACACCTATACAAACTATTGAATAATTGACAAACATTCATCAGTATATTTTACAAACTTCTTTGAAAGCTTCATACACTGTCATATATCTTCCACAAACCAATTGTCAACTCTACCTTTTCTATTGAATTATTTTGAATTTTTATTTTTTTATGTTTACGCAGGATTACACAATAAAAAATTATGGTATAGAATTTGTACAATGAAATGTTGTAAACTGTATATATCCCATGCACAACTTGAAAAAAATTGGTATAAGACTCATTTTCCATTACTAGTACACATCCTGGGGGTAAGACATGCAGTGGCGAACCCATGTGACTCACTTAATGTGTTATTAAAGTCCAGCAAGTGTTAGTGGAACTCTTGCTGGTGGCTCATGCTGGGTGTATGGACCCTTTGTGACATGACCTCGCTTATGTTAATATTAATTTTTATTGTTATTTTATTTAGAGATAAAGTTCTTTGATTGGGTTATATTTGTAATATATAAAGATCCATCAATTATGAGAAAGCATTATTATTATAGCAACAAGTAGCAAACAACAACAATGAATTATCATTTTTTGAGGATGATAATAAAGATTAAGATTCGATTTTGTTTCAAAAAGAGGGGATGGTTGTCCTATTTATATGTTTTAAATTTATTAAAATAGACTATTGTCTTGGCCTGAATGATGTCATTTTTCGACAAAGAAGATGCAATCCCAAACCCAACTTAAAATAAATGAATTTTTGTCCTTGCACAGCAAAAGCTCGCATTGCGTCCTCAGTTGTAAGCTTGTTTCTTTCTTGTGTTAATGAACCTTTTTTCAAATAAAAAAAAATGGGGGAGTGGAAGTTCATTGCAATATCATTGCAAATAACAGGCAAGGCAATGGCAATTGCAAAAAACTCTTTTTAATAAACAGAATATTTGCTGTACGACTCAAAATTCACTTAATATTAATAATAATAAGATGAAATGTTGATCGCACCAAAAACCAAACAAAAAGAAATTAATTTGCGAAAAATTATGACTTTTTATTTAATATTAATATTAATATATTTTTTATCGAGTAAACTGACTGACATTTGTTTTTTTAAAGACTTTATATAATTAAATTTCTTCTGCATTTTTAATTTTTATTTTAGTAAATTAATCGACATTTCTGATTCATATATAGTAATTAATAAGGTTTCTGGCCAAAACTGCTTCTATTAGTAGCCGAAATTGCCCAAATACTTTGGGCAAAATTTATTTTTTTATA
>CAJVPN010001834.1:0-11667 GCA_910592215.1 Entrophospora candida
GAATTCAAGCTCCTTATATACAATTCAATTAATTAGTAATTCTAATATTTCAAAATTGAAATTTCCATTCAATATTGTAATAACATTTCAAAATTGTAACAATATTTCAAAATTGTGCTGATATTTCAAAATTGAAATGATAGATATTTCAAAATTGTACTAATATTTCAAAATTGAAATATTGGAAAGACGATTCTTCCTTAATAAAGTTAAATAAATTACAATGTTATACAAATAATTAATAGAAATAAAAATAAAATAAAAAATAAAATAAAAATAAAACATATTATGAAAATAGATGTAATACAGATAAAAATAATACCAAGTTAATATATATTAATAAAATAAGATTATAAAAATAGAAATAAACAAAATAAAATGATAATAAAAATTAAGAATTTCGGAATTAGTTAAATTTGGCCAAAAGAGTGTCCAAATCTAATTCTGGTAACAATATTCTTTATATTAATCAACATAAAAAAACTACCCAGAATTTTGGCTATTGAGTTAAAGTATTCAAATAATTCGGATCAGTGTAAAAAATTGGAGGGGCGGAAGGGGCGGGAGCTAACCAAATTTGGTAATTATTTGCAAAAATATGCTGATAATTACCAAATTTGGTTAGCTCCCGCCCCTTCCGCCCCTCCAATTTTTTACACTGCTCCTGTTGTTTATAGACCAAAAACCAAATTGAATTTCTTGCATACTAATACTAATACAAACCAAAACTGAACCGAATTTATTTTTTTAAACCAATAAAAATTTAATTTGGTAGTGTTACCGGAATTAGAAATTCATTGGCTGAAATTCTTTAATCTATTTCATATAACATTATAATTTATTTAAAGTAGATTTCGCACTTCAAGAGCTATTTCATACTTGAAGAGCTATTTCAGGATTAAATCATTGAATCACAATTACACAAAGAAGTTTAGTAATAGCCTATTCATCTTGATCCACATAATTGAAATTTCTTTGTTATTTAATTATGCTCTTCAACTTCTTCACTATTATAAATAGGAGAACTATTATCGGGTGAATTATTATCAAGAGAATTATGTAATTCATTCATGAAGAAATCAATAACTAATGGTAAAATTGAAGGAGAGGAATTAATTATTAATTATCATTATCATTATTATTATTATTTTGATTATATACTGTATATTAATATATATTAATATATATATTTTATTTATTATTGGAAAAAAAAAATTATCTGAAAAAAAAATTTTTTTTTTGTATATAATAATTTAAAACCAAAACTAAACCGAAACCAAACTGAAAATTTTTGAATTGGTTTTTTAAAAACCAAAACTGAACCGTTTGGAGCTTTACCATTTAATATGTATCTATTAGTTTCTAAGTCCTTTATTTTAATCACTTCACATATTTTGAGGGAAACTTTATCCATAGATGGATATTTAGAAGGTAGCTGTCAAAAATTTATGAAATTCAGTCATTAAAGGTTTTACATAAGTTTAGTTTAAAATAATAATAAAACTTTGTTGTTTAAGTAGTCAGTTGGCAGTGTATGTATCCATGATTTTTAATGTCATAAATCATTAAAAAAACCAAATATGAACAATAAAACCTACCAAATTATATTTTTGTAACCAATTATTTATATCAAACTCACTAGAGGATATCTCTTCTAAATTTTCTTTATCACTAGATAAGAAGTCAAAACAACATCAGGAGGTTTAAATGTTAATAAATTTTGTAATTTTTACATAAAACTAGAGTGATGACAAGTGATGAGCAATAACCACCACCACCATCCTTAAAACACTTACCCAGCAACATCGGGAATAAATCCTTTGCTTCTTCTATTGGTTTCTTTATGTTTTTGTGGCATTTTTTTTAAAATAGAAACTAGAGTAACAATGAGTGGCAGGTGATAACCACCACCACCATCCTTAAAAAATTTACTTGTGTTGTTCTTTGTTGGTTTCTTGCCTTCTTTTTTTTTTGTTTTGATTATACATTTTTTTTTAATAAATTAAAATAAAAGAAGTTTGTGATTTGATCAACATGTACACATTAATTATTTATCCTATTGGCTTTTTTTTTTTGGGAGGACAGATGCAAATTGATTGATTTTTTTTTTTTTGGAAAAACAATTTATTTTTTGACAGTGTCCAAGGTGACAAAACGTGAGTGTTGTTGTTTGGTTTGGTTTGGGTCTCCTAAAGAAAATGTGTTAATAACTAACCAGAGGTACTTTTTTTTTATTTGTATTGATTGATATTTTTATTTTAGCCTATAAATATTTTAATTGGAAATCAAAATGTGGAGCAGGTCTTGCTGGGTAATTACAAGATAAATAGTCAGGACATGAATTCTCTTTTACAGATGATGTAAAATCAGAGCAGTTGCGATCTCAGATTAACCCTACTAATGAATAAGCCTTCACAGCTGTTAGCACATCATCCACACAATGATCTATTATTCCAGTTTGGAACATTTCTGTTCCACCAGAAACTTCCACTTCAAAAACAGAAGCAATTGTTCTATTCAACCCATTATAACCACTTGTTTTTGATGAAATTAATGATTTCTCAATATTCAAAATTTTTGGTTTTATGGTTTGGTATAAATCATGATAATAGGACACAGTCCCTATGAACATCAACGCCATATCTCCTGATAATCCTTCAGAATTTCCAGGCTTTCTTTCAGCAGTCAAGATGTATTTGCAGCTGTGGA
Source organism: Entrophospora candida (assembly GCA_910592215.1). Classification (NCBI taxonomy): domain Eukaryota; kingdom Fungi; phylum Glomeromycota; class Glomeromycetes; order Entrophosporales; family Entrophosporaceae; genus Entrophospora; species Entrophospora candida. Next base: position 2,710 of record CAJVPN010001834.1, read on the forward strand.
TAGCAATTCATCATCAAATCTTAACTGCATCAAGGGAATTCAGAGGTGTGAGTGGTTCTACCACACATCTTTCACCAAAGACAGCCCCAGCAATCCCTAGCCAGGTAAATCAAGAATATTGGATGGAGAACATAACAGTCTGGAGGCCTTTTCTGACTAATAAATCTAGTGTATGATGCACAAACCTGCCTGTAAGGACATCCACTGCCATCTCCAAGTTCATTTTTTATTTCTCCTAATAACAGCAGATGTTTAACATGATTGACATTAAATTGTATATGCAAATCGGCCTCACTATATGTCCTCCAAGTGGTAAATGTGTCAACAGGCAATTAAAATATTTTGAAGCCATGATGTGAATTTTGCAAGCTGATCATCTTCAACCTTATAAAACTCTTGCATGTCTAATACAAGTTTTCCAAGTGATTCATTTTAATAGATAGAGAGCAATACTTATCTATTTATATTTAATCATTGTTGACATCTTCATTTTATTGTTTTATTTTCATTGTTGTTGTTGTCTTTGTTGTTATTATCTTTGTTATTCTTAGTTGTTATTAACCTTGTTGTTGTTATCGTCATTGCCATTGTGGTTATGGTAGTGAATGTGGTGTTTGATAATGATTATAAAAATTTATTATAACATATTGATCAACATTTCTCTGATTTATAGACGGATCATCAATTAACAAGGGGTTTACAAGAATAAATAAATAGGGAGGATCACAAAATAAATTATTTTTCCTGACTACCAATTGTACACTCACCTGCCAAAAGTATCCGGATACTTTTGGCAGGTGAGTGTAGTTCCTTATGAATAATAAATCTGATGTTGTTTGCAGGCGTCAGATTTAATTAAAACTTTCCTGCCACAAACATTGCAAATGGGTGCTTTCACACCATCCCATCCCTATGGATTTTTTTCCACAGGCGGACACTTAGATGTTGGAAGGCTTTGGATCATAAGGGCATTGATCATTGACATTTGTGTCATGATTGCTTTGTGTTATCACTAGTATAAAGTTCGTGCCTGCAAATGGTTCAAACATTCAGCAACTCGGAAAGTTACAACCCGGGTTGCTGTCTTGTTTGTGGCACGCCTACTTACCAACAACCCTACCCCCAATTTAAATAACAAATTCGGCTGGTCAAATAAAAATTAAAGAGACAGAGAATTTATGAAAATAATTATGCAAAACAAACACTATTTTACAATTTTCCTCTTAACATTAGAGCCCAAATGCAATTTCAGGGTCACCAACCCTGCTCTGAATTGTAACCTCCTGTGCTTGAAATGAGTTGCACATTCTCTTAATATTCCTCTAGAGTTGCAACAGCTCGGTCACCATAACTGCACTTAATATTAATCGAGTCTCAGTCTTAACATTAATATTGATATTAAACGAACATATATTTACAACAGAACAAACACTTTTCCAAAATCGGGCGAAATTGCAGATCGGGAGAAAACAGAGAAACGTTACGCAAAATGTCGAAATTACGACATTTAGTTAAGGAACCGTAACACGGCAACCTTTCTTTTATGTATGTTAGATATTTTTGGCTTAAAGCTTAGGTTTTGCTTGTTATTATAAACTATTACTATTACTCCGCTTATTATTATAAGAAGGTTCGACGGAAATGGTTTTTAATTTGACCTATGACAGATAACAAAGATAATTAATTCGATTGAAAGAAACTTTTTGACGCAGGTAAATAATATGATTCTATTTAATTGTGATTAATGAAAGCGCATTAATTACATTTTTTGTAAATAAATTGATTTGAAAAATATTCTGCTTAAGGAATTTTTATTCAATCTTTTTTGATTTATATAAAAGAATGTATGCGATATGCCAATCACCTATAAATTTTTTATAAATCACATCAATAAATCATACACAAACATGGATAATAATAAATATTAAAAAGACATACCACCACCACTACCACTCAATTTTTGAATATCTTCTTGTTTTACAGTTGAAACCTTATCGTCATCATATTTGATCCATTCATCAGCTAAATAAATATAAATGATAAATAATATTAATTATAAAAAAATCACATTTGATTAACAAAATATAATATTTATTACATACAATTATCATCTTTGCGCACCCAAGCAATATAATGTCCTGACATTTTTTCACACATTTTAAAAATATTAATTAATTTCTCACAAAAAAGAAAATGAGATGGATGAGATGAGAAAACAAACCAGAATCGGCGCTTCGTCCAGTATGAGTCAAGACTGCACAAAGGTCATACAATCCTGTGAAATTGGATCCAACATCTTTTACCAAATCTGGGTCGATTAATTTTTTAACCTCTTCAATACCTGACTCATCTTTTTTTTTTATTTCTTCTATTTCCTTTTGATCAGAATTTTTGGTGAGCTTTTTCATTCTCTGTAATAACAATAATAAAATAAACATTAAAATTTAATAACAACGTAATTTTTATTTTCCATACAATTTATACAATTATTTTAATTCTCAAATAATAGAAACCTTAGCTTCTTCCCTTTCTTTTTCCAATTCAATCAATCGATTCTTTGCTGGTGATAATTTTTTCTTTAATTCATCTGTACAAAATTCTGTGACATCAAATTCAAAAGGAAATATAACCTTGCGCAAGATTTTTGCTCTCATTTGTTGTTGACTTTTCCAAAAAAACCTCACAAAATGAACCGTAAGGTATGAAGGCAGACGACTAATACGTGACTTTTTAGTATATTTAGCTTGTCGATTTAGTGTAGGTGAATGTTTTTCAAGTTCTTCATCTAATGCCTAATTGTTTAAAAAAGTTTTCTTAAAAAATCATACATAAATAAGTTTAAAAATAAAAAATCATTTACCTTATCAATACCATTTATCATGTAATTTATTTCTAATAACATTTTTTTTTTAAAAATAAGTGAATTTAATAACCATACAATTAATTAGAATACTTATATATATATATATTTTAAAAAAATACTTGCTTTCGTCAATATGACAATTTAACTTTTTAAATGGTTCATGTGAAACAACAGGTTCTTCATCTAGTGCTGCTTCTTTATCATCCCCATCATGTTTTAATTTTAAACTAGCAATTTTTATTTGCATTAATTGAAAGTTTTATTTAGTTAAATTAATAGATTTACTTTAAATACTTACACAGAAGTATATTCACCAGTCATATATTTCTCAACAAATGAAGATTGCGTACTAGAAGTTGATGATCCTTCTTCTGCAGCAGTATTTTGAGGTAAAAGAAGATTTTGACCACTCAATGAAGACACAATTTGAGACCAGCATTCTTCGGCATCTTGTTGCATAAATCCGTGATTATTACGCTGTGCAAATTGAGGAAAAGCTGTTCGTAATGTCTAAAAAATCATCAAAAAATTTTATATATGATACATCTAAAAAAAATTTTATATATTCAAAATAATTTTTTTTAATAACTTGTAAAAAGTTCCATGGTGAATATCCTTCAGTTGTCAGATTCAATTGGTTGTAAAGTTCACATAAAGACATGACCAAGTTTCTTTGATTGTCTTGGTCACTGATAGTAATCTTAGATCTTGGGTATAAATCTCGTTAAAGTTTTATTTTAAGATTATTTGTATTTGTCAATTCGTATAATTGAAAAAAAAGTTACCTATTAAGTGATTCTTGCAATTCAGGAATTACGCGAAGGCATTGCAAGGTAGAATTCATATAACATGTGTTCCCAAGGTTTGTCAAACCGGATGGTAATTTTAGCTAAAATTTCAACAAAAAATTAAAATTAAAATTTTCTTTGGTTATAAAACTACATGTGTGTTTATGATGAAAAATGATGTTAACATCAAGACACATTGAATGAAACATACAGTTTCTGCTAACTGTTGGTCTGACATATCTTCAATAAATAAAGTTTTTTGATGTGGCACTTCTGGCAATTCTCCAATAGTTCCCGTCATCTAAGTCATGTTTCTTAGTACTATTAATCACCCATTAACCATAATCAAAATTTTATTTATAATTTACCATAAATTTTTGTCCCTATTACATGTTAAATAGAAAAATCAAATGTGTTTAGTATTTAGATTCTTGATCAAATTCTCGAATCAGAATTTATAAATGTTTTCTTAACCTCTTTGATGTTTAAAGTATTAAAATCAGTATCATCCTGTATGTATGTTTTTTTAAAATAAATATATAAAATTATAATTTAGAACCAATTTCTTTTTTATTTAAAAAAAAAAAAATAAGTAATAATATCGGACCTTTAATAATACTCCTTTAGTCATAATTTTTTGTCTTTCTGGAGCTACTCCTGTCATTGTATAGATTTGAGATTTAAAGATTTCAACTGACTCATCTGTGTCAACTTCCAACTCATGCTTCTTTTTACTCCAATTAACAACAACTTGAATAAAAAGATAAAAAGTAAGATACTTAAAGTTTTGAATAAATTATGAATTAATTGTAATGAATAAAATAAATAAACCTTTAACCAACGGCATATTTTGTATATTAAATTGCTTGCTTCTCGTTTAAATGTTAAAGTAAATCACGTGGTAAATTATTATGCCAATCGGACTACAAAGAAATTTCTAAGGTGCACGAAATTTAATTTTTTAAAAATGTATTTTTCAAGGGTATTTACTATATCATTGCATCTTTTATTCTTTTCAGTCATTTCAATATTGGTAGTTGTTCTATAATTACCGTTAAATTAATAATTTGATATTATTATGTATTAAGTAAATGGGCGAGGACAATAAAAACAAGGTCAATGTCAATACCATAGATATTGATATTGTTCTATTGTCCACGCCTCAAATAAGATAAATAAAGATTTGTTCCCATTGACTCAGGCACAGTGACTCATTAGTGGTGATCAGCTAAATGGAAAAATGCCAACGCTAATTTTAGCAGTTTCCTTGACAATGAATGATGCGATTTCCATAAATTCCAGGGCCACGTCCCCCCTGGAAATTTAATATTAGCCTTATGTATAAATACAAACGTTACACATCGAGTTGTTTTTATTTCCAATTGTCCAGTTTTCCATATGAGAGAAATCTTTCAACAGTCACGTTGCTTTTCTTACACTTCTCATAATTCCTCATCACTAAAGATATAAGTTTTGCTCCACATTCATACAAGATACTTGGGCTATTGTAAACAAAAAGAGGCATCGATCAATACAAAGGTATAAATCTCTGGTCATTGACAAAAGCATGGCTTCTTCAAAACCTCAGAAACTGGTTTTCTGGCAGAATTATTGCAGTTTAATATTAAGCTTATTTTTAGGAAAAATTGTTGGATGGCAAATTTCAAAAAATTATTATAGCAAAAAAAATATCACATGAAAATTTTAATAATCAATTTGCTTCTCATTGAATTTGATAAATTAATTAGAATATCATTTGATATGTTTTCCTAAAAATCACTCCAATTCTCCAATGTCCTTTCTACGTTCCTCCTTTGACTCGTCATAAACTTGACTGGGATAAGGTATTCGATATTTTATTTACTTTAAAATGGAAAATTAAATATTTAATTACTTAGTAAAATACTTTTTTTTATATAGATTTTAAATTATAAAATTGGTCAAGAACTTCAAGAACATGCAAATAAATCTTATGGTCAAGAGCCTCAAAAGGACGAAAATCAATCATAATAAAAATAAAATCTTTTGCATTATTTAACCTCTGTTTACTTATAATTTCCATTTATTTAGTTGAATCAAATTTTTAAATTTTGTTTTATTGTTTATTTACCCTAAAGATATTGATTTAATTATTTATATTAATATTAATATTAATATTTAATTTTTTTTTTAATTAAAAATTTAATAATCTGAACATTAAGGAAAAACACGTTTATTATTGCATACATCTATATTTAATGAGCATTTTTATTTTCTTCGGCTTCACTTTTCATAAATTCTTTAATGAACAATTCCTCTTCAACTGAAGACGCATTGATTGGTGGACTGGAAGTAAACGGATCAGGTTTTTTTGCCTTAGATCTTCTGATTGCTAGGAAAGCAACCAATCCAACTACCGAATAAGTTCCAAGTGTTAACTAATAAAATAAATAATTATTAGATGATGAAACAAAAAACATTTTTTTATAAAAATTTCCACTTACATATTGAGATGCAACTTTACGACCAGCGATCACATATGCTGCACCCATTCTTGTAGTTATTTGTAATATCTTATTAGTTATTAATTAATAATCGTATTATAGATATTTGCAAATTGCAAAAAAATAATTTAAATATTAAAATTTTTTTTTTCATATTTGTTGGAAATCTACATCTTCACCAAATATGGAGAATTTGTAGTACGGGCATCAAATCTATAATACATGTATATGTATTTAATTATTATTAATATTAATCGAATTCATTTTTCTTACAAAAAAAATAATGTCAAAGCTTTTATCAAATAAAACTTTTAGATTAATAACAACAAATTCACAACCGAAAATATCATTTGGTTTTTCATTAAGAAAAAGGTTTACCACCGCTACATCACCTGTTTTACGAGCCACTCCACTTTCAACACAAACACAAACTCTTGTTACCCCTTCACCGGGTATAATAAACATCTTCAATCAATATATACTTATTTTGTTTTGATTTATTCTTATATATATATATTGTTGTTTTACTTAGAATTATTGGGATTTGAAACACAATCAATTAAACATGCAAATCGACCAATTTATCTTGATATGCAAGCCACCACTCCAACAGATCCACGAGTACTTGATGCAATGATGCCATACTGGACACAACAGTATGGTAATCCTCATTCAAGAACTCATGCATATGGTTGGGAGTCTGAAAAGGCTGTTGAAAAAGCTCGTGAAGTATATATATAAATATCCTGTAACCTTTTTAAAAAATGTTACTATATTCAACAATAATAACTAAAAAGAAGATTATTTTAACACTGTCTTTTTTTCTTTTGTTTTAATAATAGCATGTTGCTAAAATTATAAGAGCTGATCCAAAAGAAATTGTTTTCACATCAGGAGCAACGGAATCAAATAATCTTAGTATTAAAGGAGTTGCTAGATTTTATAAGAACAAAAAAAAACATATCATCACAACACAAATCGTAAACATCAAAATTTTCAATAATATATACATGTATATTGATTATAACTGTTTTTCATTCATTTGATAATTTATTTATAGGAACATAAATGCGTACTTGATTCATGTCGTGTTTTATCTGAAGAAGGGTTTGAAATAACATATTTGCCAGTTAAATCTTCTGGTCTTATAGATCTTGAATTGTTGGCAAAATCAATTCGACCTGATACATCACTTGTGTCTATCATGACAGTAAATAATGAAATTGGTGTATTGCAACCTATCGAAGAAATTGGTAAAATCTGTCACGACAATAAAGTATTTTTCCATACAGATGCTGCACAAGCTGTTGGCAAAATACCTTTGGATGTCAATAAGATGAATATTGATTTAATGAGTATTTCAGGTCATAAACTTTATGGACCAAAAGGGATAGGTGCTTTATATGCAAGAAGGAAACCCAGAGTTAGGTTAGAAGCTTTACAAAGTGGTGGAGGACAAGAGAGAGGTTTAAGAAGCGGTACTGTACCCACACCTTTAGTTGTTGGATTAGGCGAAGCTTGTCGAATTGCAAGTGAAGAAATGCAGGTAAATAAGTTTATAAATATCTAATTTTATACTATGAATAGATTGTTTGTTTATTCGTTTATAAAGAGAATATTTATTAAATATTAAATTATTGGTTTTTTTTTTAATTATCAAAAATAAAAAAAAAAAGTATGATTCAGAACATGTAAAAAAATTATCTAAAAGACTGATTGATGGCATTATGTCAAAAGTTTCTCATATTATTCGTAATGGTGATCCTGAATCAACTTATCCAGGTATCGAAAATATATTGTTGTTTTTCTTCTTTTTTTTTTATTAAAAAAAAAATAAATTATAATTAATCAATTAACTTTTTATATATAGGCTGTGTAAATTTGTCATTTTCTTTTATTGAAGGTGAATCCTTATTGATGGCACTTAAAGATATCGCACTTTCATCAGGGTCAGCATGTACATCAGCATCGTTAGAACCATCTTATGTGTTAAGAGCATTAGGTTCTGATGATGAATCAGCACATTCAAGCATTAGATTTGGTATTGGAAGATTTACAACTGAACGAGAAATTGATTTTGTGATTGACAGAGTGACAAAACACGTTGATAAATTGAGGGAAATGTCCCCACTTTGGGAAATGGTATTATTATCATTATCATTTTTGTCATTTTTTATTGTCATGTTTCGGATGGTTAAATTTCTTTTTTTTTCTCTTTTTTTAAATAGGTTCAAGAAGGCATAGATCTCAAATCTATCCAATGGAGCCAACATTAAAAGTAATAATTGTATTATTTAATTATTCAACTATGTATTGCTCAATGATGTTGATCAATTGCTTCGAAATTATATATGTGTGTGTTAATAATAACTATTGTATTTATAAAAAATATCTCTCTTTTGTTAATAAATAAAAGCTTTAAAATGATTTCTTGTTTTCTTTAATATATCATAATTCTGCAGTCATCTTTTTAATTTATTGCGTTGATACAAACACACAATGCAAAAAAAAATTTAAAGTAATAACTAATAATGGAATAATAATTGTTTAATGAAGTTTTCAATTGTCTCGTTGTATGCTGCTAAAAAGATCCCGGCATGATTTTCACGCATATGACGGAAGACAGTGTAGATATTTCCTATCTGCGCTGACACGTCCATTCCGTAATTTTGTTGATTTCAACACACCTTTGGGGCATATGAGGATTAGAGGTTGGAATCGACTAAAATAGTCGACTATTTTAGTCAACTAACTTTTTTTTTAAACAACTAATAGTCGACTAATACTAATTATTATTATTGTCTGGCCAATTATAAATGAAAAC
>CAJVPN010001835.1:0-11638 GCA_910592215.1 Entrophospora candida
AATTTATTTATTATTAGTATAATTTGCATTTGTATGATTGTAATTAAGAAAGAAAAATTCAGGTAAAATCAGAGTGCAAATTAGTTTGCAAATATACGAATGACTCAAATTTATGTATCATGAAAGGAATATTACCAATTTTTCTGATCCACACACTCTACTAAAAAACAATAATTATTATCAATGCTAAAATATTCAATGTCAATATTTGTTGCCATCACCATCATCACCTCATTTATCATTAGTACAATACATAAGCCGATGAAATGAACTGTCGACGAAATAATTTTCAACGAAATGAACTTTCGACAAAACAAACTTTCGACGAAATGATTGTTGACGAAATGATTTTTGACAAAGTAAACAGGACCGATAAATAATATTAAAATGTGTTGGCATAAAAACTAAACATGTTTTAATCATCATCTTTTGTTATCATTGGCATACTGAAGTTTTGAGTAATTTCAGTTGATGAAATATTTGATGATGCAGCTTGTTGAATTGATTCATTTAGTAGCCAACTTGTATAGAGTGATCATGGATGCTGCTTATGATATGTCAGGAATTTGACTGATTTAACAATTCTTGACATTTAGCTTCTGCCAATTTGATAACTTCCTCAAAACAATATCCAATTAAACAATTTATAATTACTTCTATTTTCAGAATTATGATCCCAATACCTTCCATCAATTCAACACAGAATACCGGGTATCATCAGTGAATTAATTCATTATTTATTATTTATTATTTATTGTTAGAAGGAAGAAAAAAAATTTTCAAGACATGAATCTATCTATTGTAGTTTGTTTCATTGTATTTATTTTTTTTAAATTAATAAATTTTTCAAGAGAATTAACTAATTTTACTTGTTCATTAGCATTTCTTGTTGTAATAAAAATGCATGGACAATTTCCAAACTTTTTGAAGCTTCACTAGTACTTATTAATACTTGTTCAACACTATCATCTTCTTCATCTCCTTCGTCATTATTGCTTCCTACTTCTGTCTGCTGCTTATACATTTCCACAATTATTTCAGCAATTTTATCATCCTCAGGAATTTCATATACAATTTCTTCTTCTGGATTATTCAAGAATTCCTCAACAGACATTGGATCATTTGGGTTAAGAGTAGCAACAGCCTGATCTATTGTTGAATTGTTGGTGTTATCAGAGAGGTTAGTTAAATTAATATTGGCTCTGTCAAGAAGAATTTTGGAGTGATTCCAGCAGTTATGGATGGTTTCAGGTGTGACTCACTCCACCCTTTAATAATATAATGTATTGCCTGCAATACATCCATTTTTAAGTCTTTTATATTTTTTCCTTCTTCAACTTGACTTAGGATCCAGTTGATATGTAAATGGTGATAATGTCTTTTGAAAGACAATAATTCCAGCATCCATTGACTGGATTTTTGATGTGGTATTTGGAGGGAGGAAATGAATCTCAACATTTGAAAGAACTAAACCATCAATCTTATGACTTGGACAATTATCAAGAAGTAGCAAGGCATGTAGATTTCTATGTTTCTTAGCAATCTCTTGGTCAAATTCCTGAAGCCAGTCTTGGAAAATGGTTGTTAACATCCAAGCCTTAGAATTACTATGATATGTCATTTGTAAGTTATTTATGTTAACATTATTAAACCATCATGGTTTTTTATACTTTTCAATTATTAATGGATTTAATTTGTGTGATCCATCAGAGTTAGCATACAAAGCAATTGAAAGCCTTTCTTTATTTTTTTTTATGTACAGAAAGTCTTTGTGTAGCTAATGTTCAATCTGGTTCTAATTTATAAAAAAGTGTCTCATCCATGTTGTATATTCTTTCAGGTGGATAGCTTGCACATTTATCTTTTAACAATGGCAAGGCTTCAGTTATTGCATTTAGATCAGCTGACGATACCTCTCCATGAAGCTTTCTTTAACTCCATTATGTCTTTTGAATTTATAGAGCCATCCAGGAGAAAATGTCAATGTTCCTTCTGGAACTCCCAATCCACTTGCTATTTGCTTGGCTTTTTCAATTAAAATGGCTTCACTTAAGATGTATCTGTTTTGGTAGATTAAAATAAATTCTTTGAGGGCTAGTTCAAGTTCAGGGACTGTTACATTTTTATGTCTTTTGGCATCTGGATTAGTAACTTCAGTATTAAGTATTTCTTTTTTTTTTCAGAATTCTTGTTATGATTGTTTCATCTATTCTAACTCCCCATTTTTGTTTAACCCAATTGGCATATTCCCTTCTAGTTAATTTGCTATTGTTAGCAAATAAACAAAATTCATGCTTTTGAGAATCAGATAAAGTTACACTACTTTTTGGAGGCATTTTATATAAAAGTGATAAAAGAACAAAATATTTTAATGAGAGAAGTGTGAGTGCAACAATTAAATGGTTAGATAAATAGATATTGTTACCGGAATTGAAGATGTTTTGGACGAATCTCGTAATTCTGGGTCAAATTAATTCTAATTCAATTTTTATTTATTATTTATTTTTAATTATTTATTTTTATATTTATCATTTTCTATTTTTATTTTTCTATTTATTAACTTGAAAATCATTTTATTTTCTTATTATTATCGTTTATATGGGCTCATGAACCCAAATGGGCTTATAATTAATTGATATGTATATAAAGAACTCGAATTTGACCTATTGTAAAAATAACTTTGTCATGAGTTAATTAGTTTCGACTAAGGAAAACTGGTACATGTAATACTTTTGCCAGGAAAATATTTATAAATTATTTCAGTAAATATTTTTTATGCTTTAAATTTAAACAGTTTTTTAATAAAGGTCAATATGCAAACTATAATGTTAACTAATTCAATAAAATATCTGTTTTCATTTGAACGCCATCCATAAAATCTGATTTTACAATTTCTAAAATTACAAATATTAATTGGCTTAAAATCGTACAGATCTTTCATTGGAAAAATGATTTTTGGTTTTTTTATACGAAGAAAAACTTGGCGAGAGCTTTATTAATGGTTATACAACTTTCAAAGCTATGGATCATGCATATTTTAACTGCTTTATAAGCCTACCAAAAAATAGTCAATAGTTTCAAATTATAATCACAAAGTTACCAGGAAAAATGGGCTCCCGGATTTAACATTCATGTCTTTAAAGTTGGTGTCTACAACTGATTTGAAATCCTGCAACCGGTTGCAACCTATGTTGAAACATCCTAAATTGCAATTTCTTAATTGGAGACACCAACTTTACACGCCTCAATAATTCTTGATTTAAATATCACTTTTGACTCGTGATAGATGGTTTATTAACCTATTAAATTAATATCATAAATTTCCCTTTATTATAAATAGAGTAAAATAAATAAAGTCAGTAACAACCATTGTGTTATTAAATAAATAAATTTACGTTTAATAATATTATTAATGAGAATAAATTTTGCAAAAGTATTCTTTTGGGACACATTCTAATTGTTTTATATATTAATTTTATACCCACAATCCAGGACCGCTCCAGATTTAACAACTCATATCTTTGTAAGATTTACACATTTTTTTTTATGTAACATAATAAGCGCATGGGCGAAAAATCGATTACCATCATTATTAAAAAATTTGCCCGATCGGCATTCTTTAACTGGTGGATCACCAATTTAAAGAGCTTTTAAAAAGGAAATAAATAATACAAATGAAAAATTTGTTTGTTATACGAATTTTAACTTGACTCAATAATTCTTTAAGCGTATACCAAAGGCTCTGCAAATTTTTAGTTTAAGAAAATCTAGCCGATAAATTTTGAAGCTTGAGTCATGGACAATAAAACTTATCTTTAAAATGATATAAAAAATTTTTTGTTTTAATATTTGAAGCTGACCAATTGTTACTATAAACGATTAATTGATTATAGATGATTTGCGCCGTATATTCGTAGGGATACAACTTTAGCTCAAATATCAACAAGATCCATAAAGAAGCCTCTCCCATATATGTTTTCCAAGCTGGAGCTGCTGTATCCCTACAATATAATAATAAAGGGATAATAATACAAGTACAGTCAATCCTCGTCATAGCGGTACATAAGAAATTTTTTTAAAAATCCGTTGCGGGGGGGATTACTAATTGTAATACTAATATTAATATCACCACAACGGATTTTATATGTTTTTATACTTGAAGCAAAAATTTTAAAATCCATTATGACAAGAATTTGATTACAGTCAAGGTTCGCTGTGACAACGTTTGACCTGTATGACCTTCTGGAAATTGTCCGCATGAAGCTGCAAAATATAAACAAACATAATTGTTTTTTATAAATATTAAAAAAATTTTTTGTCAAAAAAAAATTAGTCAACTTATTCCTTTTTTTTTTTCCTTTTTTTAAACACACATTCATTTTTTTTTTTGAAAAGAAAATGTCCTCATTAACCCCACTATTAAATTCCGAAAAAGATTGCGATGGTGACATCGACACTGACATTAACACCAAGTTTGATAACATAGATAACAACATAGACAACAACAACCAATTATTTGATAAAAGTAAAAAAACAAAAAAATTATATATTTCATTAATAATTCTTGCACTTTTTATTTTATTCATTTCAATAAATATATTCATATCCTCATCACCATCATCACCATCATCACCATCATCACCATCATCACCATCATCACCATCATCACCAACCAACAACAAGAACTCCACCAACATCGATAATTATAATAATACAACAGTTAATAATATAAATGGAACTAATTATAATGACAACAGTTTAAATGACAATGATGGAAGTGAAAAATATATGACATTTGTGCCTCATAGTGGATTCCATAATCAAAGAATAGGATTAGAAAATGCGATATTTGTTGCTTGGTTCCTAAATAGAACATTGATTGTACCACCTGCCCTACTTTTAACCAAGTTTAGAGTACCGCTTGGTAGAATGATTAAATGGTCAAAATATCTAAAAGCTGAATCCGTCGACTCAATTTGTGGAAATATAAAGATAAACAAAGAAAAAAAGAAATGCAAAGAATTTCATAGTTCATACACACTTTATCCATATGATCAACTATTTGACTTTACATTTATCAGACAAAACCTCAAAATCATAAATACACCAAATTTTGATCCTGATACAATTGTTGAAATGTTAAATATCACTGAACCAAGAAAAGAAATTTACCTTGATTTTACCACCAAGGAATTTAATGAAATGTATGATACAATCAAAAAACCACATGTTAATACTAATATAACATTAGAATCATTACAACTACTCAAGAAACGTCCTGAAAAACTTATATACTTTGGTAGTTTGTATGGAATACTTAGAATCCACGAAAATTTGAAATCATCAAGAACCTTCACCGAAAGATTCCAAAAATCATTTGTACCAAATAATCCAGTAATGTTAAATGTGGTAGCTAGTATAGTTAAAAAAATGGGTGGTGCTGGTAATTATATTTCAGCTCATGCTAGAGGTGGTGACAACACTTTTGCAGAAAAAAGTAAAGAACATTTTACTGATTTAGTTGGGCAAATTGATAAAAAATATCCAGAAATTTCACCATATTTAATATCTTTGAAGAATAAATGTCCACCTATTGAGGAGAATGAAACCACAAAGAGAAAAAATTTATATGTGGCCAGTGATATTAATAGAGAATATGAATCCATGAAAGTGTTTCTGGATAAATTTCCTTGTCTAAAAATGCTCTTTGATTTCGAAGATCAACTTGAACCTTACAAAAGTCTCATAAACCCTGTAGATAATAAAGTAATGAGTCACTTTTTAATACCTTTAACTGATCTTATGGTAGCTGCTAATGGCTATGATGTATTTACAATTGATATCAGTACTTATGGTATTTATTTAAAAAGATATAATTCACTCCTAAAAGAGAAAATGATGAAAGATTAACACTATTATTAGTTTAGTTAGTATATTAGGGTTTTAAGAACAAATAAAAAAAAATTTATATTATTAACGAAAAAATATGATGAATTTAATTTAGTACAACGTATTTAATTAACATTAATGTTTAAAGAAGGAATTTTTTGAAAAAAACGAATTTTAAAGGTTACGAAAATGATTGCGTTGTGTGTACGTAGTGTAACTTAACGTTAACGTCAATGTTGATATTGATATTAATATGTAATGTTAACGTTAAGCGTTGCAAATTTTTTTCTAAATGAATAGAAGTTTATTTATAAGATGTGAATCAAAAGGAAGCTTGACCTGGTTGGCTTAGCTTATAGCTATTGACAATAGTTATTCATGCTCGTTATAAAATATTCATGTTCGTTCATACTGGCTAGACCAATTTATTCTAAAATGACTAATTGAATTATTATGCTCATCATTAAAGTCTTTGAGAAATTATTTTTACTCAAAACCAAAATAAATAAAATAAAATAAAGAAGAATATCAAAAAAAAAAAAAAAACAGCTAAAATCATCATCATGGCTTCCATTTTTTTTTTTGTCGTTATCTGTATCAAAAAAAATTATTAATTGTAATTTAAGAGATATTGTTTATTATTATTGCTTAAAAAAAAATAGATTCGGAAGTTAGCTATAGAAGACTTCTTTGCATTTGGTAAATCATACGTTCGCTTTGAAAATAATAAATTTAAATCAAATCATTTGACAACTGCTAAGAACCATAAACAATACCAATAGAAAGATCAGTAATTTGAATAAATAAAACGTCTATTTAAATCCTTTTGTTGTAATAGTAAACCCTAATATTAATAAAAACCTTGATGTTGTTACCGGAATTAGATTTCCGATGCAGATCTGTTAGTATCAGTATTAGCCAAACCTCTTTAATTCCGGAATAATTTAAATTTTATTATTTTTGTTTGTCTTTATCGTATTCTATTTTACTTTATTATTAATTTATTTATTCGTGTTACATTTATTAATATTAAAGTTTTGTACATGCTAACCAGTTAAAGTCATACAAGAGAGGCACATGGAAACACAAATAATTGTATATATAACATATATAACGCATGTTGATAACAAAATACTAAATTGGAATTGCGATAACTTTTACTTGGAAGAAAACAAATTTATTATTTAATTAAAAATGGGTGAATTACCTGAATATTTAACAACCGAAATTCAAGAAGCATTAATGGAAATAATAAAGAGGATTGAAGTAGATGAACTAACTATAACAAGTCAAGGAGTCAAGGCGAGGAAAGGGGAAGAAGAATGGGATTTACTCATAACACCACCAGAAGAATTTGACGAATACTTGTATGAGTTCAGAACTTTGCGAAATGAGATTGTAGAGTTACCCAAAATTGAAGGAACTCCATATGCGAAGTTGAAGATTATTTTGAATAAATTAGAAGTTCGGAAATATAGTTCTACTTTTGAGTATTACTATATGCTTGGAGAACTTCTAAAGGACAGTCCTTCTTCAACTTGGAGAAAGAAAGTGCACCGAAGAGTAAACCCAAATAAAGGAGATAAATGGATAAGAATAGCACAAAGAACTTATACACTATTCCAAATATCAGGATTGTCTTATTTAAAGGTGAAGGAGTTAACTCCCCATATCCTTAATGATCTGAAAGAAGAGGAATTTGAAAGATTAACTTCTAGATTAAGAACAATTATGACGGAACGCTGATTCATAATCATTCTTGTTCACTCTAGAAGGTAGATTTCGATGCAGATCTGTTGGCGAACATCTTTTAATTTTTATTTTGTTTAATTAATTCGTAACATTGTTTAACCTTATTATTATTTAGTAAAAATTAATGATATTTTAAGAAATTTTGGACACAAACTTTTGCCCACCAAGTGTATATCTCTTTTTGTTACAAAAAAATATGCAAAGGGTTTCACCTTGTGTTTACTACTCATTTTAAAAAAACGAAGGTAAAATTTTCTTTTTTTGCATTATTACAATTATGGAGCTTGTGAGAAAAGTCACAAGGTGAATCTACAAAGTCATATGATTTCATCACACGTACAAGAACATTATTGCATAAAAGCTAGCATTAGTGACAGCGACATTACCATAGAATATTTTCACTTGATTTTTTCAAAATTTCAATAAGCTCAATCGCCTGGTTTACATTATTCGGTATATTATATATAGTTCATGTGATAACTTGTTTATTAATTATGCAAGTTACCTTTAAAACTTTGCTTTCATAAAAAATTGCGTGTATTGCTTAATTCCTCAATGGTAACGTCGTGACATATCAAAACAAAACAAAACCATAGAATTGTAGAGAAAGGTCTTGGCTTTAATTCTTTCTCATGCATTTCTATTTTTGGAGGAGTTAAAGGATATACACAGCCGATAAAAAAGATCTTATCCTTTATATCTAATATTATAACTCAATAAATTTGCTGTGACCTATGAATTTAAACGAGCTTTGAAAACAGATGTAATGCGATTTTCACGTACGCATTCAATATGCAGAAAAGTGCATTTGATATAGAACATTATAATAATGTTAAAGCACACTGAAAACATCAATGCCAAATAATTTTTATATAATTAACTTTAAAAAAATTGAAAGCAATTAAAGCAATTTCATAATATAAGAAAAACCAAAATGTAAGCACCTCTTTGTCTGGACCAGCATTGTCAAGCTAAAAAGAGAGAGTATGTAAACTCTGAATGTATCGCACATTATAATTGTAAAAAATAGAAATGTGGACAATTCCAATTTGGAGAAATCAAAAAGTGGTTACGGCTAATAACTTTAGATTTGATCAAATGACAGTACCAAATGGGGTACCATCATATCTTCTTGCTGTAGAAGAACAACCCCATAAAAATCTTTGTCACTTGCACCAAAATGTGTAAAATTCTAATATAATTAGGCGTAACAGCATGATGTGCCTAATTTGATGAGGATAATAATGACAATAGCATCATGGATTATTATCGATATGATTGTGATATTATATGAAAAATAATCTCGGGAAAGTTTAATGATTACTTTGCCAATAATTTTTAAAAAGATGGAATTATAATTATTATTTGAATTTCCATAGCAATACAAAGTTACACAAAATCAAATCATCACAGTAGAGCTTCGAAAAAAATTATCTTAGTAAGTACTTAACACTAAGTTTAGATAGATAGATAGAGTTGAAGAAATCTATGAAAGTTCAGAAAATAGGAGACGTTCTATCTAACAGTAGAAATTTAGTTGGTCCAAATTATTTTGGATGATCATTAATTTTATTCAGAACATATTTAATAAAAAATAAAATAATTGTAGTTATGGATGCTTCATGAAATTCAATAGATGCATATCCTAGATCACCTCATAGCAGTGTCACCACATTATTGGACATTCCTTTATCATATTACATTTTTAGATGATATTAAATAAAACTTTATTCTCTTAATTTTGTAACAGAAAGAAACTTCATGTTCATCTTTACAAAAAACTGGGAAGGATTAAAAGAATATCAGGATTCTGACATGAATTGTGGAGATCAATTGGATTGTCACTATGTTCTCTGGTAATCAATTCTTCCTATTAGAAAATTTAGAATCAAAACAAATAATTGACATATTAACAAAATTTTGAGGTTAATTGTCACCAGTGGGATTCAAGCATATATGAAACATTTTAATAGCACAGATCTTACAATTTCAGTTTTAAATTATTCACATAATAAACAATCAACCTTGTTTGAACTTTACGATTTATTATTTTGAAGTTCAACAACTTCAAGTTTTTTCTTTTCTGATTTTTGTGTTAAATCTTCAATTTGTTTTTCCATACGTTTTCTGAAATATTATAATCAATTAATTAATCATAAGTAATATAATAATAATACTAATGAATTATTATTATCATTATTATTATAAATATCTATTCTCTTCTTAATTACAAACATTTCAGATCGAATATATTCCAATCGTTTATTCACATTTTGAACAGCTTCAGCTTTATCCTGTTTCACTAATACTGGTCCAATAAGTTTAAATATATTTGAATCTTCTTTTAATAGTTGAAATTCCTAAAGATCTCATAAAAAAGTTTAATTTACTTTTTGAAAATTAAAAAGATAATTAAACTCAATTCAATCAATATACTTTTTGAACAATTTCATTTTCTCGTAATTGTGAATCTAAACGCTGTCTTCCTTCTATGACATTTGACAAGTCTAAATATTTACAACAAATTAGAAAACCAAGTAAACTTTTGAAATTTATCAATCAGTAATAAAAATACCTTGTTGGATTTTTCGAAACTCATTTGCAGCATTCTCTAAACGTATCGCACTTGACATTTTTTTTTTTTTTGATAATATTTGTTAAAAAATTATATTCATTAGTTTGTTTGTGCAACATAGTATACAGACATTTGGATTTGTCACACGTGACAAAATCGATTGGCAATAATATTAATATTAATATATATATATCTTTCGTTAAAATAATCCGCAAGGGATAATAATAAAGCCTCAGCCTGGGAAATCATATAAGAGGGATATCCCCCTTATCAATCTTATCGATCTTTGGGTATCGGTCGGATAATTCACTCAAGATCTATGGACCAGGTGATCAGAGATATATCCGTGTATTTATATTTATCCCTCGCCAGGCTAAAGCTGTATCCCTCTGAACACAGGGATAAAGGTGTAACCTACCCGGAAATCGTTCGCATATGGTCATAAGTTTCGATTTAACGGATCTCTCGGTTTAACGAATAAATTTTCTGGAAAAAAAATATCGTGATCAAAAAAAATATATTTACTCATTTTTAACGTTACACCACCTTTCACTACATCAACGAGTCATCATAATAATGTCAACATTTAAAATTTCCAATCTCATCAATCCTCCTGAATTGTTGTCACCAAATTATGATTATATAAGAAAACCATGTTAATAATGAAGTTTCTAGTTTATATTTAGATACGGACGATGATAGTAATAATAACAACAAGATTATTACAAAGAAAAATTCCTCCTGCCACCTCTCTTCTCCTGGTGTTATAATTTACAAACATAAATGCAGTACATGCAAAAAAAAATTTAATCAATTGGAACATTTGGTCCGTCATAATAGAATACATACTGGAGAAAGACCTCATGAATTGGGGGATGTGACACAAGATTTTCCAGGTCAGATGAACTTTCGAGACATTGTAGGACTCACAATAAAAATAAGAAAAAATATTATAGAAATAGAAAAATTAGTGCTTCGTCATTTAAAATTAGTGGTGTCGACCTTGGTTAATAAATGTCATCACTTCATATTTGGTTAATTAACCGATAACGACCATTAACACTTTACACTTTTACGTTCACACTCTAACACACTGATAAAAAATTTTTAGTTTTTAGGTTTACACTTAAATATTTAAAAACTTTTACAAAACGTAAACAAAAAGGTTTACATTTAACAAAAACTTGAAACAAACCTTTGCTTCTTTACCGAGCAAAAATTTTACTAGCGTTTTGTTTCTTCGAGAGGAGAAAAACGACTGTACGGCCGTTAAAAAATTTAAGTGACCAAAGAAAGTCAAAGTAAATAAATAAAAAAGGAACTTTAGAGAAACCTTTGTTGTTTCTAAAAGGGCTACATTATTTATTGTAAACCGCACCATAAAGTGTGCTAACAGATCGTTGAAGCTTTCTAGAAAGACCA
>CAJVPN010001836.1:0-11638 GCA_910592215.1 Entrophospora candida
GTTAAATGTCAAAAATGAGTCATTGGTGATGTCATGATTAAATGATACCTGATGAAATGTTTTTGTCATAATTAACTGGATTAAAATTTCAGATGCAAAGTTACATCAAAAAAAATTTTTTTTTAATCAATTAATTCATTTGTTAATAATATTAATTAATAATATTTTTTAGACTGTTTTAGTGTAAAAGATTTAATCTGGAATTGTACTTGTAACATAAATAACGATTACTATTATCATTGCAATTACCAATGATTTTAATTTTATTGGAATTCACAGGTTGTAGAAATTTAATCATCTGCTAGTGTAAGCAGCCAGTTTTGAGAAAGAGTTTATGATTCAATGATCTTGTGTTACCGGTTACTATTATTATAATTATATTGAGAGCAACTTAAAAAAACAACAATATAGCAACAAGTGACATAAAGAGACACTTTGTTTGTAACATTTTTTTTGCTATTGGAAGTTGTTGAATGGAATTAATTGTATTTGTTCATGTTATATATACACTCTACGTATATAGCAAGTATTTTAAGTAGTAAATTTAATAGAAGCTTTTTTATTAAATTAGATAAATATAATAAATATACAGTATAATATAAATAATAATGCAAGATAATTTAATAATAAAATACTTCAAAAAAAAGAAAATTGAATATTACACAAACCTTTATCATTAACAAAATATCATCATCGCATCATCTTTTCTTGTTCTGCTTGTTCTACGCTATATTCTCCCTCCTTTGTCATGTGTGTATGTACAATCAATCATTTTACACCTTCATTGTTGTTGCTACCAGTGATTTATATATTCTGTTAATTTAATCCATAATGAGTTTCTAAATGATTGAGGATTGCTGGTATGCTTGTTAAAGTATTAAATGTTTTTCTTTCCGCATTACTCATAACATCTTCAAACATATACATTCTATATATATAAATATATAAATGAATGTTATTAAATTATTAGGATAAGAATAATACTTGATATAAAAGATACTCACAAATGATGATGAAAAATAAAATGATTAGTCCCGTACTCTAAGCTCAACCTACAAAATTTCTCAATACATTCCCAACTACTATAACCTTTACCATCACCATTATTGGCAAACAAAGTAGGATTTCTTAATAATCCACGGGCAGACATCACTCCATCAACCTTTGTCGATTGGTAGAATTCCTCCGCATCTTTCAATGTGAATATACCTCCATTGGCTATAACAGGTATTTGTAGATCTTGCTTGATCAATTTAATTGCTTCTAAATTTACTGGATCTGAAGATTTTTGTTTGCGTGTTCTACCATGTACTGTTATAAAATCCAATCCTATTGACTCTGCTGATTTTACAAAATCTAAAGTTTTTCTTTAATCATTTTGGAAAAAATGATTATTATAAATCATTTATAACCTATAATAATAAATTTATTATTTTCCATACCTTAAATCATTATGAATTCTAATTTTTATTGAACAAGGTATATTACAAAAATTTTTAATAGATTTTACCAAATTTCTGACAATCTCTGGTTTTTCCATTAAATAAACTCCAATACCTTCATTGATTGCCCATTTTTGTGGACACCCACAATTTATATCTAAAAACAAAAGATTATTTATTATCAATTGATAACAACTCAATAGCTTTTGTTTGATTAATTTAATTAAATCCCAAATAATCAAATCAATTACCTATTCCATCAACATATCCATAAACCAATTCAACAGCATTCACCAACTCTTTATTATTATTACTAGCAAATTGCATTATCAATGGTGTGTCATTAAAATTTGTAGTAAAATCAAAGTCTCTTGCTATCGCAGAATTTTGAAATTCTTTGGCCAATATCATTGGCGTATATGTTAAATCTACATTATAACTTGTTTTAATTTAACAGATGCATCAATTAATCATCCGATCGATTGATTATTCCATTTATTTTGATTATTTATTTACTTACTTACGAACCAATTCTCTAAAAGGTAATTTACTATATCTTACCATTGGTGCACATACATTTAAATATTTTTTATTATCATTAGAAGAATTATTTTTGAATAAGTCAAGTGGTGATATTCTTTTATTGCTACTACTTGCAGTAACAGTAGTGGAAGTGAAAGAAGACATGGCCTAATGTATAATCCGGGACAAAATATTATTTATTAATATGCATATCAAGTGATACAAGGAGAGTGATTTTCAATGATTTTTTTAAAGGTATCATTTGCTCAACAACGAACGAGTTACAGAAGGTAAAAGTGATGGTGAAGAATATGGATTGGAGCAAAAGACAGGCAATTGATTAGACATACACACTTATAAGGTAAGAGTTCCAAGTCAAATAAATCGTTGCTTGCTTTCAATCTGTTAATAACTGTATTAATTCTCTCGATTGTTCTCTTCTTCAATGCTGAATTTTTTTTTTTTGGAAAAACAATTTATTTTGACAAGATGACAAAATATGAGTGTTGTTGTTTGGTATGGTTTGGTTCTAAAGAAGTGTTAATAACTAACCAGAGATAACTATTTTTTATTTGTATTGATATAATGTGTCTTTTAGTTTATAAATATTGAAATCAAAACACGGAGCAGATCTTGCTGGGTAATAAGATCCTTATCAAGGTGATGAATGATTGGTATTTTGCTTTGCATAATCATAATCAATATTATTATTAATATAAATATTTAATTACATGTCAAGGTGGCACACCATTGAAAAGAAACATTTCAATATATAATGTTTGATTATAGGAATTTACACCACCTTGAACACTTTACAGTCATTCTCGTACATTTCTTGTGTGCACAAGGCTAATCTTACTAGCTCCTCCCGATGATATGATGATGCAATTTAATTACAGGGGGTGACGCATGGCCCTGGAGTTTACTGAGACTGCATGAATCATCAATGACATTTTCATTTAATCTTTTCTCACAACACCAGACCAGAGAAAGCTTTTTTTTACTTTACTAAGCAGACTTATACTTGATATCAAAATCTCCAAATTACAAAAGCTTCGAAAGGTTTGGTATGGTATTAATGAAACCATTTAGCAAATAGTCCAAAAAAGCAAATTTTCAATCAGAATCTTTACATATAACAAAAGGTCAAATTTCTTCATTGTAATGTATATTATTTCATTAATAAAACATGCTCAATGTAACGGATTACATACATCTACAATATATTGTCGACATAAATTAGTTCGTGCAGTGGGCGGGCGACACCAAAAGTCATCAGAGGGGCGGCAAAATTTGAGTTTTAAAATTTATCACGTGTACAAATTTTAGCCAATAGAATTTAAGAAAATTATCAATAAATCACATTAATATACGAAGAAAGTATTCAAACGCAGTTTTTCGAAAATTCTACAAAACCTTTATAATAACTATATGAAATTTATATTATTTGTTCTTATAATTATGCATATAAATTTAATGTTTTTGTATTATCTAGATAGAGCTTTAATTCAAAGATTTGCTGATTGCGGTTTGAATCAACGACGGGCTTCATTAGCTTTTTGTAAGTTTGAAAGAAGCGATTTTATTTTTTTTTTTTGTGCGATTTGGCATTTCAAACAGCGGCAAGTTTTGAAAATTATATATAAAATATTACAAAATAGTGAAATTTTAAACCCTTATAATTGTTGCTATTAAGTTTAAAATAAAAAATCAGCTGCAACGAATTATTACCTGACTTCTAAATAATCGTTTGGTGCAATTATTTTTTAAAAATTGATCACCCCTGAGGAGTAGATATCATTTTTGGTAATCCAATAATAGTTGATGGCTTTTGCTGTCGCCCACTGTAACATTTCTGACTATTAAAATGATCATCAGTGGTCGGATATTTATGGTAGGAGAGTGTACAACAATAATCTTTATTAGTATCATGTGCAACCAATAAAATTATTCCCCTCTATAAATGCATCCCCCATAAATGCACGCTCTCATCCATTCCCAAGGGGGTGCACTTATGGAGGGTTCAGTGTACATAATCCACCTTACAAAAAAGTTAATATTATTAAATAATATTTAACTGATTTGATGTCATTGCCTTCATCACTTGAATTTACATTTCCTTGATCCATTATCCTTTCCTTAAATCCATTATCCTTTTCTTAGATCCATTATTGATTTTTTCTGAGCTAATTTAAATAATGATTCAATTAAAAAGTGGGCATTTACATTAAAGAATAATATATATTATTACTCACACAAGCAAACATAAATGTCTATAATCTCTGCATGCAATCTTCATTGAGATCCATACAAAATCTAATGACCAAGTACCTTCATGTTGTACATTAGGAAATTAATTTAGTGAAAACTTGCATAAATCTTATGATGCCAACATAATATTGCATAAATCTTATGATGCCAACATAAGTTTTACACTTTTTTATTGTTAAACTTATGATTGACACATGCAAATTTTTTTTATATTTTCCAGATGTAATTTTCATATTCTTCATTTTTTCTGATGTACAAACTTAATTTTTAAAATATATTAGATAAAATACTCAGAATAAAAATAAGATAAAAATTCTAAAATTATTCATATTTTCTTGGCTAATCAATGATTTATTAGTAGTTGAATAAAATTTGAATCATATAATGACGAAATCATTTCCCATGTGTCATCATCAAAATTATCTTTAAGCAACAAAGGTGAATCAGATGTATCTATGATACAACTTGACAATAGGTCGTCATATTTGGACCAATTCTCTCAAAATGAAAATATTTTCTTATGAACATTTATAGTGGATGATGTCCATGAATAATCTTTAACATGTTCATCCTTAATTATTTTTTAAATATGATTAATTGTAAACTAAAGATGATTAATGTTATTTAAATAAATGGGATTGTTGTTATGTACCTGAATATTCATTAATTCAAAATTTGACTTTATAACCAATCCATTTTTATGAAATCCTAGTATACATGCCACCCAAATTCCAAATTATTTGGGATTATGGCATCCCAAATGCACAAACTAAATTTGGGGCATCCATTGAAGAATTCCCAAATTCCGATGTATATCAGTTTTCTTGCTCAAATAATAAGTGCCTGGAATTTGTGAGGATGATCAGCAATCCCTTTGTTATGCTGAATGCTTATTGGTTAGGATAGCAAGTGCAGGAATCTGTTCTATATTTGGGATGCACGAATTAATTTGGGATTTGGGATTTGAGATTTGGGCAGCATCTATAAGTCCTCAGGAAGAACTGGTAGTTGTCTATATTATAATAAATTATAAAGTTACACATTATTAGTATCATAATACTAAATTAAAATATAATGTGATGGCTTTATAATCATAAAATATTAAGTAAATAACCAATATTGTCTTTTTTTCCAATTCTTTTTTTAATTCCACAAATTTTTTTTCTAAATTTTCGATTTTCTTTCAATTCCTAAGGAGGATAATTGTTTTATATAGGTCGGATTAATATTTGTAATGTTGATTGTAATTGAACATTAAATATTAATTTAATGAAATAAATAATATGTTTGTACTTGAGTATTTTCTTTACCATCATTTCTTTTTGAAGTGGTAAGGAAAGTCAAAAGTATTTTAGAATCACAAGTTGCAATCACCACCATTCTTTTAATAACTAAAAACTAAAGTGATGACAAGCAGCAGTGATTGCAGCAACCATCACCACCATTTGTTTAAATAAACTAGAGTGATGATGAGTGACAGTAATCGCAACCATCAACACCATTCTTTTGATACCCATGAATTATTTCATCATTGTGGTTAGTTTCTCTTTTTCTTTTATTGTTTCTTCTTGTATTTTATAAAACTTGGATATTTTTTACAAGTATGCGTTAGTTTATCATACAAGTTATTCTTATTAATAAAGTTATTATAATCTAATTTATAAATATTTTGAAAACAAATATCAAATCTAGGATGATTAATTGACAATTAGTCAGGGTTATTACTAAATATGGAATTTCTAAAAAAAGATGGTTTTATTTTGATCGACAAACGCGTCCTATCATTGTATGGTTGTACAAAGATTTTTGAACATTCACATTTCCTCATCTTTTATAATTCTTTTTTCTAAAAATGCCACGAAAAGAAAAAAGAAGAAAAGATAATGATACTGCAGAAGCAGTTTCTGGGTAAGTGTTTATCATAAGAATGGTTATCATCACTCGTCGTCACTCTAGTTATATATATAAAATAAAAAATAATTGTTTCATTGAAACAGAAAAATCAAGTTCTAAATGAATAGTTTACGAACATAGGACAAAATAAGAAGTTGGTCAGATATGCCATACTTATTAAAGTCAAAAATTGGCATCATTATGACTGTTGTTTAATAATAATAATAATAATAATAATAGGGCAACTTTTGGTTGAGTTCTTCTTGACTCAAGAGAATTACTGTTTTTGATACTGGTATTCACTGGACAAATTGATTACTTTACTCTTGATCTTTTAATGTAATAAAATTTAATAATTTTATTTTGGATTAATTAGGTTGGAAATATTATTAATGATCTCAAAAAATCAATATGACATCAAAATTGAAACAACAAATAATTCATTGGGAAAAAATAAAAAAGGAATTAGAGGTTTTCATAAGTGAGCTTATACGTGATACTAATGAATATGATGAATTAAGCTTTAAAAAATAATTTTTTTTGTTTGATCATAATTTGTTTATTTACATTTTTATTTGCCAAAATCATACAACCACAGAATTGAAAGATGCTGATATTTGAGAGACTAGCGAAAGTTCTTTTGATGACCAAGAAAATTTTGTTGATTCTTCTAAAATGGAACTGAAAACATCACATCATTACAACTACTAATATAATTAATAGAGCAGAAGAATTTAGTGAAAGTGATAGTAACTATAGTGAGGAGGAAAAGATAACGAGTAGGAAGAAAGTGAAAGTGGTAGTAACGTAAGTGAAAATCATGTAATACAGTAGTTGTTGAACACCATGTTGTCGAGGAATTACAAACAATTGATGATGAAGAAGGCGGTGGCGGTGGCGAAAATCAAGATAATATATCTGAAGGTGGACAAAGATACACTGCTCATTGGACTATTAAACGGACCAAAGAGTAATCATCAATTCTTTTGAAGTATGTATTTCAAAAAAGAATTAATTGTATCGAGCTTAGAAATGCGATCCGTGGATGATCAATTCGGATATCCGTAAAACAATTCGGATGGACGGATGGCTTTTTAAAAATGCTAACGGATTGCGGATTGAAATTTTAGAAATTATAGAATATATGGATAATCCGTTAAATCCGACAGATGTATTTTTTGAGCAATTAACGGATTTTTTAGATATAAATGACGGATGAACCGATGACGGATATCCACGGATCGCATCTCTAATCGAGCTTCAAACATTAGATATATCACGAAAAAACACTGATATTACTTTAAAATGGAAATCTATGAAAATAAAGATAAAATATCTATTCAATGTTAATTTTTAGGTATTTTTATCATTTACAAATTATTGTTATTATTAATTTTTTATTTTTTATCCATTCATCATCAATAACAGTCTTTGAAATCAAAAAAAAAAAAAATCAAATTTCTAAATCGAAATTATATTAATACTTTTTATATATAAGAAATACAATTTCTTTAAAAATTAATGTGTAGAATAATATTTTCCTTTACTGAGATTTATAGTTTGTTGGATAATGTTAATCAAGAAATAATGAAGTTTCATTTTAGTATTATTATTACCCGTTACTTTTAAATCATAATATTGAATACATGAACATGTTAGTAGTACAACGGTGTCAAACAATTTTAGACACTGAAATTCTTGGCAATATAAATGTTCACTATCTGGTTTCAGTTACTAAGAGGGGCAGTTTCGATCAGAAAACTATGTGTGACCCTGATTTGAACAAATTTTCTAAATTAGAATGATTTTCGTTTATAGTATAATTTTTATCAATTAAAAAATTACCAGCAAAAAATATTTGCAATAATGTCCTCAATTCCAACTCCTGGAACAAAGAGATTGCAACCCTCTTACTCAGATTCTGAAGAAGATGTTATAGTTAGCAATGATAAGCATCATCAAAAATTTCGAAAAACAGAGCAAGATGAATCAGTAGCTGATTCACGATTTCAAACTTTAAATTTGTTCTCGAAACTTTTATCAAGTTTCCAAGAAAAAGAAGAGAGTTCAACAAGTGATACTGAAATAAATGAAAATCCAGAATCTCCTCCATGTAAGTTGGATACTTTTTTGATAATGGTAAATGTAAATTTTTATATAATGCTATATATATAATAGGGAAAATGGCAAATAATAAACGAAAATCAAAAAACATTAAAAAACAACAAAATAGACCAAAGGTATGATTGATTGATATCAATATCATGTTTGTTTGTTTGTTTTTAATTTTTAATTTTTTTTGTTTAAAAATTGATCCAAAGAAAGCTGAAAAAAAGCAAAAACCGAAGCAACCCGAGTTTTTTTTTGTAGGAAGTGTTCTCAAAGTAATAAATTTCAAGGTAATGATAATGTTAATAATATAAACTTTATTGGCTTTACTCTGGTCCTAAATCTCTAAGATTTATAGTAATGTAATGATTTGAATATTGTGTAGGATATTCAAAATCTTGCACTAGCATGTATCGCTGATGGAATTTGTCCTCGTTGGATGCTTATCAAGGTATTTGAATTATTAAATTTCTTCTTGATTTGAATCTCTTTAGTGTAATTAATAATTCATTGATACCTTTTTTTTTAAAAAAAAAGAATAAAGAATTAATATCCAAAGTTGTTATATTAATGATACCTGGATTAACTCCACAATTTTTTGGTATGGATCATGAAACTGCTCGATCTGTTAATGGCCCTATAGATCTTAAAGAGTTATGTCAGAATGATTTATTGGGTGATATTGAATCTACCAACAAAATAAATGATGTCTTCCCAGCATTATCTGATATTTTCTCACATGCTTGTGTCACACGTGCTCCTGGTGACAAAAATAGAATCTATTCTCCTATCGCTTGTATTCTTAATACTTCAATTCCTAATAGCGAAAAAGCAAAACAAAACGATGAAAATATTTCAGGCAAGAATATCTATTATTAAATATGATTACTATAATTTATTATCAAGAGATTTGGAATATTTAATTAATTGGATTGCCTTATTAATAAAAATAATATTAGTCGATACAGTTGAAAAATTGAGAAAATGTTTGTTAACGCTTGAACAAATGATCAATAATGGATATCCAATTCCATCTTGTTATAACGATGACAATGGTGTTTCTCCTTCAGAAGGATGGTTTGAAGTAAAATTTGCTGAAAGTTTTAAATTAAATGAAATAGTATTATTTAAAGAAAAAAATGGCGAAACAGTCGAGCCAAAATTAATTGCGATGGATTGTGAAATGGTAATGACATTTAAATTATATATTATTATGTTTGTCATTACGCTTGTTAGTTTATTTGTTAATGGAAACCGCAATCAAAAAATTTTTTTGCGCTACGTAATAAAATTTAATTTAATTAGGTAACTACAACGACTGGTCAAGCACTGGCAAGAATTTCAATTGTAGATGAAGAATCAAAAGTAATTTATGATGAACTAGTAATGCCAAGTAGTCCAGTAACAGATTATTTGACTGCGTAAATATTATATTACTCTTCTACATAATCATCATTACCATTGTTATCACTATCATTATTTTTAATTTTGTCGCATTTATTTTTTTTTAACAAATCATTTTAGATACAGCGGCATCACGGAGGAATTATTAACAGGAGTAACCACAACTTTATCTGATGTCCAGCAAAAATTATTGGAAATTATAGGCAATAATTCAATTCTAATTGGACATTCACTTGAATGTGATTTGAAAGTTTTAAAAGTATTATATTAAATATCATAATAATTTATATGTTCCAATTGAAAAAAAAACAATTTATTCTATATAGATAAATTATCACTAAGACCAATCATTTTTGCTAGTTTGCACATCCATATATAATAGATACATCAGTTCTCTATAGTAATGGAGTAGGTTATCCTAAGCCGAAATTAAAATATTTGACTCAAAAGTGGCTTAATCGTACGATTCAAGAGATTGCTGGCGATATAGTTGGACATGATCCAATTGAAGACGCTTCAGCATGCATGGGATTGGTGAAGTTGAAGCTTGAGAAAGGTTTTTTATCTTGAATAAATTCTACATATATCTTTTTGTTTTTTGATATCAAAAATTCATTATAAAAATTTTTTTTTGTAGGAATGGAATTTGATAAAATCACTGAACCTATATTTCGACGCTTAGCGAGGCTTAATAAACGAAGTGTATTTATAGATGATAAAGCATCTCAGTCTTTTGGTGCTGACGCACAAAATATAGTTATTTGCTCTACTGACGAAGAGGTAAATTACAGCGATTTATTTTATTTTGGTTTTTTTTTTTTAATAATAACAATAATAATAATTGTTCATAATAGGTTGAAGTAGGTCTTGTTAGTACAATTGATGACAGTGACTTTGTTTGGGCGCGTCTTTTAGATTTTGATGTATTTTCTGAAAGCAATAATGAGGAATTAATAAAAAAGGTTTCTGCAATGAACGATCGAATTCGACGTATTTATCATCAATTACCTTCTGGAACTGCTTTTTTTGTGGCTAGCGGTTCAGGTGACAAGACAGATTTATACAAGTAAGCAAATATGTATATATTGGTATTGGTATTAATGTTTATTAGTAATTTAAAGTTAAATGGCATTTATTTATTTTTTATAAAGTATGACTCAAAAAAAGAAATCAAATCCAATTGATTGGTCTTCAGAAGATCAACAAAATCTTGAAAATGCAGTAAACAAAGCAAGAATTGGTCTTGGTTTTTTCAGATTGAAAACATAGTAAAAATAATAAGAAGTAAAAAAAAAATTCATATTTTTTTTACTTCACAACAATTTTCCTCTTCATTATATTTCAATCTTTATTTTATATAAATTATTCGAAATAAATAAAACAGTTAAAAGGGCAATTTTCTCTATATATAACCTTCTGCAAAAAACTATCATAAATTCAAGATCTCTCTTTTTTTCTCAAAAGGTGCGGATATTTATTTCATGAATTAATTCAATCATTATTATTTTATTATAATTGATCATTATTTGTATTAAAAATTTTTTTAGAAGATTTAAATTGTAGCGATCAATACTAAATTTGTAATTTTCTATTTATTATTTGTTATATAGAAAAAAATATAAAAAGAATGTAATAAATATATATATTTTAAATAAAAAAAGTTGCTTGAATTTTTAGAAATGAATTGGTTTATCATATGTGGCCATTGCTATAAAAAAAATTTTTTTAGGGAAAATAAAATGAGAAATATTATACATATATATATATATTAACGTCAGTATCAATAATAATGATTATGATCACGTACCAGCTTCTTTGAATGCTTCAGATAATGTCTAAAAAAAAACCCCCCAAATAAACAGTAATTAGAATATTAATTTAAATTCTATTCTCTTTTATATATATATATATATATAGAAATACTAACTGGATGTGCATGGCAAGTTCTAGCTATATCTTCGCTACTTGCACCATATTCCATAGCTAGAACAGCTTCA